>RJWH01003232.1:0-105963 GCA_004363575.1 Solenodon paradoxus | reverse complement strand
CAGAGAGGAACAGCAGTGCAGCCAGAAGAACTGGGGGGAAGAGATGCACTCTGGGGGACACCTTGCCTGGCTTCTCCGCCCTGGGTACTCTCGACGTATTTCCTCATTTACTGCTCCAGGGAGTAGTTATTCCAGCTCTTCCTCGACGTACGAGGGATGGCAGCCTGTAAACCCACCCCAAACAAAACGCTCCCGTGTGGAAAATGCACTTAAGGCGCTAACCCAGCGAGCATCCTGGCTCAGCCTCGCCGCCCTTCCGCGTGCTCAGAACGCTTGAGCCTACAGGTGGGCAAAGTCAGTCAACACAAAGCCCGTTTCATCATGAAGCGCTGCAGAGCTCAGGGCGCTGACTGCCGCCCTGGAAGTGAAACACCATCCGTGCGGGGCCATCCGTCCTGCCCTCGTGCTTCGCGGCCGGCCGGCCGAGTGTGCGGCTCCCGGCCCTGCCGGGAGCCAGGGGAGACCAGTGTTCGAGGCTGGAGTGTGGTTTCTATGAAAGCACATGCTTCGTAAAGCTGAAAACTGCTATGTCCCCCCGTGATTAAGTCCAGGGTACCTGCATTGTTAGGGTGGCCATTCAAGGCTTCTCAGTGGCCTCCTGAGGATTTTGAAGTTGAGGTAACATGTCCAAGCTCCCTACGAGGCGATGGGGAACCGGGCAGAGTTAGAGATTTTCCACCACAAACTGCGACCTGCCCAGGCCCTCACCTTCCCCTGCATCTGAAGCCCAGCGGGTGGGGAGCCCCTGAAGATCTCCACCCCCAGGATTACGCCCTCTATAATCCCCTCTCCTGAATGTGGCGCGGAGCCTGGGACTTACTTCTAACCATTAGGATAGGGTATCTGGGCACACCCTGGTGGAGGAGCAGTTAGGTCAGCCTCCTCCGGAGGAGCACAGTCCACATGCTTTCCAAAGACCCAGGTTCACGTCCCAGGGCCGGGGGAACAACTAAGATGAACAACCAAATAAAATGAAGTGCTTCTTCCTCCTCTCTCCTCCTGCCTGCCTGCTCGCCTTCATTCCTGCTGCACCTTTTCTTTAGAAGAAGAGGAGGAGGAGGAGGAAGAGAAAGAGGAGGAGGGAGAGGAAGAAAATGGCCTCTGTAATGAGGTATCTTAATGTTACCTGGAAAGTAGGGGAGTGTGGCTACAGCTGTCATGATAGAGATTGAGAAGTCACTCCTACAAGCCGGGATGGGGCTGCAGGGTCACTTCTGTGATTTGGACAACACGCCTGTTTGGTCTGTGTTCAGACATTATGGCAAAGTCGTCTGGCCTTGTCTCGACCCACCAGGGTCACACTGTGACCTCGTCTAATCTGCTGATGTGTCCAGCTGCTTCTGCTCACCCGGACAACGCAAAGCCCAGTTGTGAGCACCAGGCTGGCTCCTGGCTGTCAGGGGCTGCCGTTCTCCCTCCTAGTAAGCCTCAAAGTGAGGACCCAGGCTAGGTGAGCCTGGAGAGCGAGGCGAGAGCCAGGAGCCAAAGGCTTGACTCAGGACTGGACTCCTGGGGCCTCCCGCACGGACCTTGGGGGCAACAGAAGGACTCTCTGCTTCCTTCCCTTCTCCCCACTGCCAGGAATTGGCATCTCTTAGGACTCAAGTGTGAGAGTGACAACTATGTTGTCCAAAGTCACCAGCGGCTCAAGAATTTAAATACTAACCACCAGCTCAGCTTTCGCGCTCACCTCCCTCTTGCAAACCAGGTATTAACTGATTCCTTCCTTCATGACTTTGTCTAATGTTTAGTAAATGTCTGCTGGGTGTTAGGAGCTTCACTTGGGTTTGTGAATAAAACAGGAAACAAGACCAATGGTTGGGTCAACCGAGTTATTTTCAACAAAATCACTTTTCCCCAAATCACATGCTTCCCTCTTTTCCACCCCTCCCCTGCCAGTGGGTTCATCTCAGGAGCCTCCCACTCCATTAGGATTTCTAGATCCATCCTGACCCTCAATGGGGTCACTCCCTCCATTAAACCATTGCCCCCAGAATCCTTCATCCCAAAAGATGTTGCAGGATAGAAGGACCTGACTGGTACTGGTTGAATCTGAAAGACAGACAGCTATGCCAACGTGACAAGAGGAAGGGCCTAAGGGGTTGGCAGGGGCTGGGGAGCACCGTTCCCCAGTGACTGTGAAGAGACCTGACTAGAACGCAGCTCCAGGAGGTCAGACAGAAGGACCCGTCCACTTACAAACAGTCCACTGAGCAGGAGGGAGAGGCCGCCCACCTGTACACTCCCTGGGTTGGAAGGTAAGACTCAGAGTTGAAGGGAAGGACTCTTTTGGAGAATGTTCTGGCCACCGAGTCCTGTGATGGTTCATCTCAGCCTTCCCCCGAGTGCAGAGTTGAGTTAATATCCAGGAATCGGTGGTTCCAGGGTCAAATTCCCGTACACACAGGCTTCGGAACAAGCTGCCAGACCAGTTCAAGTCCAGGTCAAGCTCCTGAAACTGGAGACGTGTTCCTGGGGCTCCCGAGCAAACGCCTTGTCTGCTGAACTAGTCCAAGTCGGCTTCTGTTAAGAACTCTAATGGAGACACCCGCCATCCACCTACTCAGCAACCATCATGGTTTCCTCCATGATGTTCGGATTTCCAAATCATTTTCTCGCCATATGTGAATTAATACATTTTCATAAAATCACATTTTACATAATGTTGTAGAAACTACCACAAAGTATTTGAGCGATTCAGTTGTTCAAAGCATTAAGCTTTTTCCTACTAATCCTCTATTTCTGAACAATTTGATTGTTCCCAGTTAATCCCTGATTGTTCCCAACACTTGCAGAGTAGAACATTTTGACTGATAAGAGATTATAAAGGAAAAAAAGTTCCTGCCAGGCCCTGTTATTTGAAGCAGACAAAACAGTAATGGCTAACCAGTAATAAGATTTTGAGTGCTTATTATATCAGGCACGGTTCTAAATCCTGGGTGTGTTTTATCTAAATGCTAAATTCCTAGCAGGTAAACTCTAGGGGAGGGGGCGCGAGGAGTGGGCTTACTCAGCCCATTTTCCAGCCCATTTTCCAGGTGGGGCAGCTGAGGCCTCAGGGAAGCCCAACGCTTCCCCCGCAGGGCCCCTGCCTGTCAGCACCAGAGCCAGGACCCAGCCCTGTGTCTTCCGGCAAAGCCCTTGTACGCGGCAGCGTGGGGACCCCTGTCTCTTCTGGGTGCTCAGAAGCACCATGTAGGAAGAGCTCCCAAACAGCCCCGACTTCTCCAACATTTGTTTCAAATGCCTGATGAAGTGGATGGTTTACTCCCCTAATTTCTTACTCCTTTCCCTCCCCGCCTCCTCTCCAGGACTAACTCAGCAACAGAGCTGATAGCAGACGAGCCTCCTCTCCCCCACCTACAACCCAAAGCAGACATTACTAATCTATCAGGCTCTTGTTCCTGATGGCTTTAAACTGCTTCTCAGAATCTCCCTTTATGCCAGGCTCCCAGCAGCCTCTGTCCATCGGTCAGAGAGGCAAGATAAAGTCCCTCTGCCACCCGTACTCCAGACTTCTTCCAGAGCAGGAGCTCTGCATTATTCAGCCCTTTCATAATAGTGTTAGAAATAACAGCAGCCACAACGAGCGCTTGCTGTGCCTGCGCTGTGCTTCAGGCACGGCACTGAGTGGTGTGTGTCTGCTCCCCCTGAACCTTACAAGGGAGGTATTTGCAACGCCCATATCTCAGACGAGGAAAGTCAGGCGCAGAGCTAAAGAAATGCACAAACAGTTCTACTGCCAGTCACTGAAGGAGGGGAGCTTGTCAATTATGGCACTTGAGTGACAGAACATTGCACCCAGTCTGCCCCTTGGCAGTGCCCCCTGCCAGCCCAGGTCCCCGGGCTCCAGACAGCGCCTGGCGCACACTGAGGACATCATCCGCACCTCATCAATGAACAGACAGGTGAATGCATGCCCCAGTGAATGAGCTGGCTCAAGGTCTGGCTCAAGGGTGGAAGGGCACCCACCTCTCCAGGGGGCTGGGCCGGGGGTGAGGGGGGGAGACAGTGTCTGACTCACACCCAGCTCCCGAAGCGGGCAGGAAGAACTGCCTCCCTGCTTCTCAGCCTGAGATGCAAACCTTCCAAGATTATAATTATCCCGTTTGCCCCGCCCACGGCCCTGCTTCTCCATGGAGCCACGGCTCCCGCCTGGGGGCTCCAGAGGAGAGGGGGCGGCTGAGGGCTGGCAGAAGGGGGGCCTTCGGGGTTCTCTTAGTCACAGAGGAGAGGAACCAGCTGGAGGAGGCTGCAGCCCTGGGTGGGGGAGGGAGCCAGGGAGGGACAGGGGTCACCAGGGACCCCGGCATCCTCAGGGTTGATGCCAGAGCCAAGGCTCAGGCAGCATCAGAGAACCAGCACTCACGGGGGGTGGCCCTGATGTGCCCCCCAAAAAAATCTGTGAGGGCTTAGACTGTGATTTCCTCCTCCTGGGCCTCCGATGCCCACCTAGAAAGTGACAGAGTTGCGAGATCATCTCAGAGGTTCTTTGAGTCAAATGTTCTCTAACGGGCACATTTCTTGCTGTAAAGGAAACAGGGTTCGCATCCCCTCCACCCACTCCCACCCTCTCTCTGCGGGGATTCCGCCTGACACTTGGTACAGACACTCTCTGCGCACCCCCATCGTCGTCACCCCCCACCCCAGTGCTCGTGTCAGATGCGCTCTGGCCATCAGTCGTTTCCCAACTCCCCCCCCACCAGGCACGCACAGGGAGGGCACCAGGTCTGAACTATGCAGGATGGCCTGTGTTTTACAACCAATAAACCCTCATTGTGCGCCCTCACCTCTGTTTCTGGACTTTACCCCAGAATGCCAGCAGGATTCTGGGGGCTTTCCATCAAAAAGGCTGAGTTTGGAACTGAGTTCCCACATTTGCCAGCCACATGGCTTTGAGTAGAGCTCCCGCCCCCTGAGCCTCCATTTGTGCACCTGTCTGCTGGGGACTGGACAGGTGCAGGGGCAGCAGGCACACGCCACTCGAGGTACAAGCACTGCACTGGTACTCGACTCCCCTCTTCCCCGGGCTAAGAGTGCTTTCCTACTCAAGACCAGGAGGTAAGCAGAGGGCCCCGCAAAAAACAACTGGAGAGCACCGAGGTCCCCGTGAGATCTGGGCACGTTCTGAAGAGAAGTTGCACCTGCGAGGGGGCGGGGCGGGGTGTGGTCATGGCTGGAAGCCCAGTCCCCCCCATACTTGAGACTGACTCCCCATCCCCTCATCTTCAGACTGGGTGCTGACAGAACCTGCCACAGAGCCTAGAACTTAGCTGTGGACACCCAGATCCCAGCACGTGGAAGCGGAGTAAGAAAGAGAATCAGGAACAGAAACAGGCTCCTGGAAAGCGCTGTTCTTGTCTGAGACAAATCCAGAGGGGTGCAGGCTGTCAAGAACCTCGCTGTCCCCACGACTCCTTCTGAACCAGGCCAGCTTTCTGCGTCCCCTTTCAGACTAGTGCAAAGGGAGCAGGAAGGACATGCAGCAGGAGATTCACGAAGACAGAAAGGGGAGGCTCCTGCAGGCAGAGACAGGTGTCCAACTGCGAGCCAGGGCACGCAGAGCTGTCGTCCTGGTTCCCGTAGAAGAGAACCCTCGTCCACTCCAGCCGCCCCCACCCACCAGTTGTGCAGACACCAGTCTCGTTCCTCCCCAGGCTCCCACGCTCCTGTTTCAGGGCTCCTTCTACAACTAGGGAGGCTCCCTCAGCTGGGTGTCCACGCAGGGCAGCCCGGAATTTCTGAGGGTTACACCCAGCAACGGTGGCCATCTGGCCCCATGCCACAGCTCCATGCCCCAAGGGACAAGGCTCAGTCAGAGCTGACCAGTGACAATGACACTTCATGCTTACTTATGTGCAGTTTTTCTACCAATGAGCTGTTTTCCCAGATGGAACCATCTGGGGAGGAGGCTTAATGGAACCCTTGGGTGCAGAACCCAGAACCCATGGACATGGAGGGCTAACTCAAAGGAACTTGAGCATCCCGGATTTCAGTAGTCATAGGGGTGGAGAAATGGGGGCATGAGGAGTTAGGGTCGGGGGGACCAACCCCCAGCAGATACCAACCATGACTAGTTACATCAGTGAGAAGTCAAAAGTTATTCTCAAATAATAGAGGCATAGATCAGTGGAATAGAACTGAATCACCAGAAAATGACCCACTCACATACAGTCAGTTAATCTATAACAAAGGAGTCAAAAGCATTTGATGGAAAAAGGAAAGTCTCTTCAACAGATGGTGTTGGGAAAACTGGACAACCACGTGCAAAAGAGTGAAGCAAGACCACTCTCTAACACCATACACAAAAGTCACCTCAAAATGGATTAGAGACTTGGACATAAGACCAAACCAGAAAGTTCTTAGAAGACAGCATAGGAAAGGCTTTCCATGACATCAGTCGTAGAGAAGCCTTTGGAGACTCGACTCCGACATCAAGGGAAACAAAAAGAAAAATAAACAACTGGAACTACGTCTAATTAAGGAGCTTCTTCACAACAAAAGAAAACATCACCAAAACCAAAAGGAAACCTACTGACTGGGAGAAGATATTTGCATTTGATATTTCCAACAAAGGCTTGATATCTAAAATATACAAAGAACCCATAAAACTCGACAACAGAAGAACAAGCCATCCAATCAAAAAATGGGAGGAGGAATTGGAGACACTTCTGAAGAGGATATACAGATGGCTGACAGGCACATGAAATTATGTTCCTATTCGCTGGCCCTCAGGGAAATGCATGTTAAAACAACAATAAGATATCACTTTAAAGACTCGCTATTATCTCAAAGTCTGGAAACAACAAATGCTGGTGAGGATATGGAGAAAAGGGAAGACTTTTGCAATGTTGGTGGGAGTGCAAATTAGTATAGCCCCTATAGAGAACAGTTTGGAGATTCCTCAAAAACCGAAAGATGGAAATCACATAGAATCCCGGCATCCCACTTCTGGGTATTTACCCAAAAAATACAAAAGCACCCATTTGCAGAGATGTATGCACCCCATGTTTATTGCGGCCCTGTTCACTATAGCTAAGACCTGGAAACTACCTAAGTGCACAATGTCAGATGAATGGATAGAAGATGTGGTGCATATATATACACGATGGATACTACACAGTCCTTAGAAGAAATGACAGCATGGATGGAACTAGAGGGGATGATGCACAGTGAAACAAGTCAAAAGAAGAAAGATAGAGACCAGATGAGCTCGCTCACAGGTGGAATGTGAACAGACAAAACAAAGGAACAGATGAAACAGAACCAACCCTGAACATTAGCAGCAGAACCGAAGTGACCAAAAGGGAATGGGGGCGTGGGGGCACACGGTGGCGGAGCCCACTGGACAATGGGGAAGAACACTTGGTGATTTGGTGGCGGGTAGAATGTGTTGAAATATATCTAAGAAATGGGGGACCTCTACACAGGAAACTATTTTAATGTGTAGAATAATTACTACAATAAAAAAAATTAAAAAAAGAAAGTTATTCTCAGATTTTCAACTCGTGGACGCCCCTAGAGCCTGAGCGTTCAAGGGTCAGTGGCGCATCGAGTGGCTCCTCAGAGGGTCCACAGTCACTGGGGCCCAGCTGCTCACAGCTCAATACACCCCTGTGACGGGGTCCCTCCCATACGAAATGCCCGCACCCCTGTTCTTGACTCAGGATCAGAGGCTCTTGAACGAGGACATAAGCCGACAGAGCCAGCACCTCTGCACTGATCCAGGCCCTGCTGAACTCTCTCCCAGACTGACCGACTGTGCCCTGCATCTCCTGCTCTGTCCCGCCTCTGTGGACATCGGCGTGGGCAGTCCCGTCGCACCCGCATCCAGGTGTGGTGTGAGCGCGCTCCCACAGGCTCTGAGACACGTGCAGACTGGAGCGGTCTTCTTGTGGCCAGACAGCCTGCAGGCTGGGGGAAGCCCTTACGTCACCGTGGTTGCCACCATGTTCAGCAGCCGTCACCTGGATTCCAAGGCCCTCTGCACTGACACTTGGCTTTTCTCAAAGGTCAGATGCAACTGCACGGGAAAAAGAGAGTTAGCTTGGTTACCTGATTCTTTTCTATTGCTTTTGAATTCAATAAAGGAACGGTAACATGGATAATGGCACAGTCATTCAATAGACTACTCAGCAGTCATTTATGACTTTAAAGTGTTTTACTATTATGATAATTTTTCTGAGCACTTAGTATAGACCACACACTGGTCTAAAAGCTTTTACATATGCATTATTTCATCTAATGCCAACAATGAGCCTGCAATATGGGTACTGGCTTTATCATTATCAAAGTTGTCATCATCATTATTATTCCCATTTTACAAATGAAGAAATTGAGTCTTTTACAAGATCATCAGCTAAGGCTCATAATATAATATTGAGGCAAGGAGTAGGACATAAAATGCTTTATTCAGTATATGTCATGTTAAATATATATGTGGAAGGAAAAAAAGACTAAAAGATAATGTATTAAAATGTTGGCCATTGTTGCCATCTGGATAATGGGATTCTAGGTAATATGTATTTTCCCTTAGTATAACTTGCTTGGTGATTATGAGTAATTCACAACTTCACACCCAGGTTCGGTCTCTGCTACTCCTTTTCTCCTCCATGAGATGCGGGCTGAGTCCACGGCTGCACCTTCTCCTCCATGAGATGCAGGCGGGGTCCATGGCTGCAACTTCTCCATGAAATGCAGGCAGGGTCCATGGCTGCAACTTCTCCTGAGTTAGATGCAGACTTAGTCCACAGCTGCACCTTCTCCTGCGTTAGATGTTAGTTGGGTCCACAGCTCCATCTTCTCCTCCATGAGATGCGGGCTGAGTCCACGGCTGCACCTTCTCCTCCAAGAAGTACAGGTTGGGTCCACGGCTCCACTTTCTCCTTCATTAGATGGTTGGGTCCATGGCTCCATCTTCTCCTCCATAAGAAACAGGCGCCAGAATCTATAAGCCACGAGGGCCCTCCTCGACGAGACATCACAGGATTCTATAATTCTGTGACACGAGAGGAAACTGCCAGCATACAGGAGAGGCTGCAGCACTTAAGCTAGTGATCACTGGAAGGACTCATAAGACTCCAACAAAGAGTCATGGAAAGTTCTTTTACAGGCAAAAGATGAAGACCAGTAAGAGTACAGACCCTCCAAGGACCTTTAAGAAGCTCTACAACATCCAAGCTAAGGGACTCTCTCACTCTCCAGGGAGTAGATGGGTCTCTGAACCACAAACCACCTAGATCCTTACAGAAGATCTCAGCCTCGGGGATGACAAACTTAAGTTTCAATGCGATGCGTTCATTTTATCTTCCTCTGGTCACATAGCCAAAACCGGGCACATAACCAGGCCTAATAGCTAAAACCAGGTGCAAACTATCCATCTATATTTTTTCAATAAACTATGTAGCAAGTTGGTACAGGCACCTCCTGGCAGTTTTGGGCTTCAGACAGCACTATAAATCACTGGCTAATATATCTCAACCCTTCTTGGCCAGGTTCACACACAGCACACGGACCAGCTGCAAGTGGGTAAGGATGTTACAGAAGCCAGACACGAAGATCAGCCTCTCTGGGACCCAGAAGTCACATCCCAGCCGTGCTCCAGGTGAGAACAGCTCCAGGTGTGCAAGAAACCTGGTCGTAGGGAAGTATTTGGTGATGTCCTCCTGAAGCCTGAGCCCAGACTGAACTTTCTCAATTACCACTGACCCTCTGATCATGGCAAAGTGGGACTGAGGGAGGTGAAGATGGAGACTCTTACTTTCCTGCCTTCTCACTCCTGCACCCTCTCCCGCTACCCCTAAAACCCCTTTGCCAACAACCAACAGCTTGTTTGAATAGAGAAGATTAGGATGGAAAGGGAACTGACCAACCTGAAAACCACTTCCATTCAATAAACATTTTTCAGCTATGCCCAGGTGTCAAGAGCTGTGCTGGAGGCTAATTCATGGAATGAGACACAGGCAGCCCCTATTCACATGGGTTTAGGGTCTAGTAAAAGCAATCTATTAGTAAAAAAATCATCATCTGAAAAACAGACAACTTCAAATCCATACAAGGAAGCAGGTTATCATGAGAGAATAAATGAGCTGGGACCTGCAGGAATTCAGAGGCGAAGAGGGAGTGACACTCTCTAAAGGACTGATATTTTAGTTGAGACCTGCAGGATGAAGAGTGAAGGGAAGGGCATTCCCATCGGAGGAACAGCATGTACAAGAGAACGCTTGGTAAGTTAGAAGATGAGGCAAGGCCAGGGTGGCTGGAAGGCAGAGACTAGGGAGACGAGGTTGGAATGAAGAAAGGGCATCATGCAAGATCCTGCAGCCGTGGTTTGATCATGAACTTCATGCCCCAAAAACAGAGCCTGAGATGAGGGTTTGGTGCAAGTGATTTACTAGGGAGATGGTTTCAGGAAGTAGAAGTTAAGCTGTGGAAAGAATTGCATATAACTGGGTAGATATCTGCTACTTTGCATATCCCAGCTCCTGCCTCTCCTGGAGGAGAAGATGGAACCATGGACTCAATCTACATCTCATGGAGAACAAGATGAAGCCATGGACCCAACATGCATCTCATGGAGGAGGAGGTGGAACATGGACTCAACCGGCATCTCATGAAGGAGGAGGTGGAACATGGACTCAACCGGCATCTCATGGAGGAGGAGGTGGAGCCGTGGACTCAACCTGCACCTCCACATCTCATTGAACAACACCCATCTGGCTCAATGCTGCCAGCACCTCTGGGAGTAAGCAGGAGGCCCACCAGAGATTCGCTCCTAAATGAGAGTGGTAGGCATGTCTGCGGGGGCTCCTTCCACACTGGTTCCGGTTGCCCAGGGCTGTGTGCTCTGCAGGGCTGTGTCAGCACAGTTGAGCAGTTCTGGCAGCATCTGAGGACCCCAGGGCAGACGGAAGACACCAGATTCTCTCTAAGAGGGACAGAGCTGTGAAGAGCGAGTCTCAGCGCGGAGGAGGACCACGAGGATTAGATGCAGGCACGTGGGGAGGGGGGTGTTCATGGCCACAAAAGGGAAATCTTAGTAGAAGATAGATGAGGCCCAGATATGAAAAGCAGCTGACACAGGCCCAGTTATGCATTCAAGGGAAACAAGGAAAAATTAAATGCATTAAGCGCCCAATCCATGCACCACTACTTTATATATACGATCTTTCATTCTTTACGACAGGAATGATTCCCCCATCTGACAGATGTGGAAACTGAGGCTCACAAGTGTAAATTTACAGGAGGTCTCACAGACAGGGAGCGAGGTCCTGGGCACCCCTACCCGCCCCACTACCCTTGTCTGAGGCCAAGGGCCCCGCACGGTGTTCCTGTCTGGGGGCCGCACTCCCCGCAGGCTGGCTCTGGCTCGGGGAGCCCCTGAGCTCGCTCTGAGAGCCCCCAGGCCCTGCGTTTTGACTCTCTGCCCTGCAGGTGTTCGCCTCCCCCACATGTAGAACTGTGCCGCCACGAAGACTAATTATAAATGCCGGGTATTTATAGTGAGTTTCTCCACCCAGAGCTTCCAGCACCTCGAGGGAACTATTTACAGAATCCTCCCAGCACCTCGGAAAGAAAGGCAGAGCCTAGGAGGAGAAACTGAGGTGAAGCAGGGGGTGACGTTTCCCAGAGTAGGGACCCTCAGCCGAGCAGTCCTGGAAGAGGGTCCTGGGAGGAAGCTCCGACACTAGGCTGGACAGGATCAGGGAGAAAGAAAGGAGAGGAGGCCCGTGACAGCACACTTGTCTGTGGCCATGACTGGAGTCTTGATTTTCTCATCTGTAAAATGGGTCTGTGGTGGTCCTGCCTCCCAACTTGTGAGAGGTAAATGAGTCCAAATAGGTGAGGAACCAAACGCGGCAAGGAACAAACCCCACTGAGTGTCAGCTACGCTTATCATTCTTCCCATCCTTACAATTCACAGCATTATGCATTGTTTGAAGGTCAAAAAATTAATAATTAAGATTGCCGACTGTTTCCCTTGTAATGCTAGGTTGTGGCACAAGGTTACTTAGGAGTCAATTTCATAAAGGGAGGTACTTTCTGGATGCCTCTACTTGGAACAGAAGAAAAAGAAAGGAAGGAGATGGCCAGCGGACACCCGCGGAGACTTCTCTCTGATCGTCAAGGTCAAAGTACTTGGCCCACCAAGCACGTAGCAGGTGAGTCAGTACAAAGAGGAAGCTGGGCAACTGCCTCCCACACCTCTGTGCCGCAGAGGCCAGGCCAAGAGCTAATGTGGGACAGCCACGCTTCTGCTGCCAGAGGTCCCAGGGTCTAAACCACAGAGCAAAATAGGGCGATCAGCTCCCACCTTACCGAGGTGTGGTGGGCACTGAGTGAAACACTGTCTACAAACTCCTGGTCCCTGGGGAGTTCTCCGAAATGATCACCCTATCAGAGCGTGGAGTCTTTCTTATTATTTGTTTCTCATCTGGTCCTCAGTCGTTTTTATTAAAACTGCAAGTGCACCCTGGTGGAGCAGTGGTTTGGTCAACTGCCTCCAACTGAAGCGCAGGTCACGTGCATCCCAAGGACCCAGGTTCACGTCCCGGACACCGGTGGTTGCGGGGGGACAATCAAAATATACAACTACATAAAAAACAAAAAAGTTATATATGTGTGTGTGTGTGTTTGTGTGTGTGTGTGTATAAAAAAATGCTTCTTCTTCCTCCTCCTCCTACCTGCCAATTCATCTCCATTCCTACTGAAACTTTCCTTTAAAAAAAAAAAAAACTACAACATGCTTGGCATGAAAAATAATTCAAACTCTAAAGAAGGATATAGGCAGGAGAAAAGAAAGGCGCCTCCTCCCTCCCCTCGCTTCCCTCAAGTTGTCCTGGACAGTGTTTCTGCGTTGGTTTTCTTTGGAGGAGCAGAATTCAATCCAGAAAGTCATCTGTGTGAATCCTCTCTGGGGACAAGCCCCAGCGCGACTCTGGAAGAGTCACTTTCCCTTCCGGAACTGTCTCTTCTGCAGGAGGAGGAAGCTAGACTGGGCCAGCCCTCCCCAAATCTGGCTGTGCAGAGAGGTCACCTGGGAGACTGAGCATTCCCACACCAAGGACAGCGAGCGGGCTGGTCCAGGCCTCCTGCACTTTAAAAACTCTTCCGGGGTTTTCCATGCAGCTGGCAGGGCGACACCGGTCCTCCTCAAAGTCTGCTGTGGAGACGATTGTTCTGGAGCTGTGAGAGCACGCAGGGTCTGGTTCCGGGGGCTGGTTCAAGACAAGACGCTGAATTTCTTTCCTTTTTCTTTTTTTTTTTTTTTTTGAAAGATTTCTTTTTTAAAAAAAAAGGAAAGGTACAGCTAGGTATTTGAGCAGGCAGACAGGCAGGCATACCATCTGCCTGCTCACAGTTCCATCTTAGTTGCTCACACTGGTTGTTTTCCTCCGGACCCAAGATTTGAACCCAGGGTGTGTGGCCTGCATCCTTGGGAGGCGATTGATCCATCTGCTCCACCAGAGATCCTGACTTCCTGACAGGCTGTCAGGTGACACCCACATTGCAGATCAGGGATCCGATCTGGAGCAGTGACATGCTAGATCCCTGGTTGAGAAATGGCGTTAGCCTTGGAACATGGTTTTCAAGGACATGTAACATGGAAGCCTCTTTATCAGCACTGGTCTAGTTGAATTAGGGTTCAGAAAGAATGAGGGGTCCCACACTGGGCCCTCCGAAGTCCCTGCATCAGGCAGAATCACGGCCTTCCCAAAGGTACTGGGTCCAAATACCCAGCAACTGAATGTTTCGTTACCTGTCAAAAGGGAACTGAGGTCTGAGATGAAATTAAAGGGACAGCTAACCTTAAACTAGGGAGAGTATTCTGGATTATCTAGGGTCTAATTAGTCAGAAGAGGGACTTAAAAGCAGAAGAGGGAGGCAGAAGGCGGAATGACGGGGTGTGAGAAGAATTTGAGCTGCTGTTGCTGGCTTGAAAGACGGAGGTTGGGGCTGTGAGCCAAGGAATGTAGGCGCCTCTAGAAGCAGAAAAGGATGAGAAAACAGATTCTCCCCAGAGTGTCAAGAAAGGAACACCTTGACTTTAGCCTGCTGAGCCCCGCACGGGTCTTGTGACCTCCAGAGCGGTTAGATGAACATGTGTGCTTGTTAGGCCCCTCGGCGAGAGATAAGCTGCAGCACCAGAAGCAGTAGAGCAATGCCCCCGCCCCTGCAGGTCTGCAGTGAAGTCCCTGGTCCCTGCAAAGTAGCTGAGCAACCTTCCACACCCAGATCCATGATGGGGCTGAGTCACACCAGGTCTGCCCACAAGGCCACCCCCAGACAGTCAGCATCAGGGTCCGGTGGTGTCAAATCCTAGGAGGCCCTTTCCAGCAGTAGAGGAGCCTCTGGTTCATCCCCGGCAGCGTGAAGGCTAGTTTCAGCCCACAACTGAGCATTGCAGCTCAGAGCAGCTTGGAAGTGTCTCCTGCTCCCGAAGGAGACCTCTGTTCCTCTCCTTGTGACATGCAGGGCCAGACTTAACCTAGCACCTGCCTGCTCCCCTCCGCCATGGTGCCCCGAGCACCTCCATCCAACCCCCCAGCGAAGGCGGCACAGAGGGCTGGGGGAGCCCTGAACCCACCCTCCATCCCGTCTCCCGTTCTGGAGGGGCACAGATGGGCAGGGATGCTGGAACGAGTGAAGTCTCCACAAAGGCACGAGAGCCGAGATCTACAACCCTGCTACACATCAGATTCACCCAGGGAATTGTGCATTCAGGATGCCTGAGAATCAGAATGTTTGGGGTGGGGCCAAGGTAGCAGGTATAAAAGCAAAAACTCCAGGTGAACTCAGCGTGCAGTCAGGGGTAAGGTGAGCGGTTCTCAGAGGACAGAGCTTACTAGAACCGTGGCTCTCCCCAGGACCTGTCAATCAGCCTGCATTTGAGCCAGTTCCCAGGAGAGCCTGGGAACACTTAAGTTTGAGAAGCGTGACCGCAAAGCATCACGGTTAAGACCTGCAGCACTGGCTCAGACTGCCTGTGTTCAGGGCGTGTCCCCACCACCCCCAGCTTGAGGCCTGGGGCAATGAGCCTGTGGGCGCCTCTGTTCCTTCTCCCGCGCTGACCCAGGAGAAGGGGCTTGCAGGGAGTGGATCAGCTGGCCCCTGAGGCTGAAGCAATTTGGGGGGCCTCCTGAAGAAATTGAACACAAAATTCCAAATCTAAGATTAATGGAAAATGTCCCGCCTCTCTGTCTCTTTAAATGAGAACCTGACTACCAGGCTCAGAAATAGTCTCTGTGTGCCTATCAATGGATTTGCATTCTGGGACTCCTGGAAAATCAGCAACCCAGCCTGAAGAGTAACAGAAACTTCAGGAGGCTCAAGAAAAGGATTAGGGAAAGTGAGCACCTAATTGCAAATCCTCCACTCCTGCCACTGGAGAGCTGGGAGAACTCTGGAAAAGCAATTGCTCTGGGGAAGAACCAGGCATCTCTCCGGAGAATTTTTAAAACAGGAACAAGGATTTCTCAGCTTGCAGGGCTCTCTGGAAGCGGGCCCTTTCGGATGAAGGCAGGCAGGGCTATACTTAGCAGAAGACGCATGGTGGAGCGCAGTGCTGTTACTATAAATTCACTTCCAAAAGCCAAACATATGTGTTTGTGCACGTAAATACCACATATATGGAGGAGATAAATCAGCGTATGACATTTAGCCCTTCCTAAATTGGGAAAAATGTAACATTATTACTTTTTTTCTTTTTCTTTTTGCTAGTGTGGGGATAAGGAAGACATCTCGCTCCAGCAAGATCGATGTGACTGAGGATAATCAATTCTCGAGCACAGACGGTTCCATCCTTCAGACACTCAGTCTGCAAACAGCTGGGGAATGAGGCTGCTGTAACTCCAGTCTTCAGGAAGCTTGCAACCAAGGTCCACCTCTCAGCGCCGTCTTGTGGCTCAGGAGGCTCAGGTGCAGACCACGTAAAACCCCAGGACCCAGGTTCTAGACTCCCCGCCAGGGATTTAAAAGAAAACGCTCCCCATGTAAACCTCTTGGGGCGTGGTACTACGGAAGCAGCATGGCCTCTCTGACAAGCCTGTTTGTTGTTGTTTTTAAAACATGTATTTATTTTATTCAGTTGTTCGTTTTGATTGCCCCCCAACCCCACCCGGGTCTCATGTGGGTCCTTGGGATGTCTGTGGACTACGTCCAGTGGCCTCATCCACTAGGCCACCAGGCTGTGCCCTGGAGCTTATTAAAATGCAGGTTCTCAGGGCCCATCCTAGACCTCGATGAGAATTTGTATTTCAGCGAGCTCTCCCAGAGACTAGCACGCTCATACAACCTGATTTCTCACTGTGCTTAGCCATGAAGGACACTTGCCATGAAATGAGATTTCCCCGCCATGACCCACAGACAGGGTACCGCGAAAAGGGAAGATGAATAAAGTCAGCGATGTCCAGCCGGATAGTTTCCCCCACCCATGCCAGTTATGAATCTAAGACACTGCTGATTCTTTTCATTGCAGAAGCCCGTGGAAATCAGCAGCAGGGATCAGGGAAGCTGGGAGGTGTTACACAACCGTCCCGTGACTCATCGCAGCAGCCGAGCGTCCAGGGACCCTTTTAGGAACGGAGGGTCGAGTTCAAGCGGAGGGGTAAGAGGGTGTGGAGGAGAAGTTTGCTCATCTCAGTACAGAAACGAAAACATGTCAGATTCCAACTGACACTCAAACCCACAAATGAATGAATTCACTCCCAGATCGACAGGGTAACAGATGGAGGTGGAAGGGAAAAAAAACATCATCTCCCCCAAACTTGCTGAGTCCAATGAAGATGTCGGAAGATTTAGATGCAGCCGGCGTGATTTGTCTTATCAACTTTACCTTGAGTTTCATTTTTGGCGGGGGAATGGCATTAGCTTAAAAGTTAATTATAAGCAAGAAACAAATCATGCAGCTGATGTGCACACATTCCAAACAAATTAAGTTCTTAAAATAGGCAACGCACCACTTGGAACAATGGTTTATGAGCCCAAGGGTGCATGAAAATAATTGCGGAAGGTGAGCAAACTAATAGCTAATATATGTGAATTAAATGAGGGCAAATTGCAGATATTAACCAAAAAAAGAAAGAGAAACACGGTCCACCTCTCATTTTGTAAACAGCAAGCCAGGCAGAAGGAGCCAGGACGCAACTTGCTGTGGCGGAGGAGGTGGCCCCCGGGGACACTCCCCAAAGATGTGGAAGCGGCCGAGTGGGGAATCGGGACAAGGGGCCAGCGTCAGCAGGGAAGGCTCAGAGCTAAGCTGGCAGTGGCAGACCCCCCACCTCCCCTCCACAAAAGGGTAAATCCAGAGGCCTGTGAGAGAGGAAGTTTCCATTGCAGAAAGTTGGAAATTAAATTCAACAAGGCGACCAAGCACAGAGAGGGCAGGAACTTTCTCAAGGTCACACAGCAGGGATTGCAAACTCATGTGCCTACAGCGTCAAAGAGACAGCAGAAATGCAAGAAGCTGGCCCAACGTGGGGGTCACAGTCCTGGGCGTCCAGTACAAGTCCAGTGTGAGCCACCTCTGTCCTCTAAGATCATCAGTTGGACATCTTGGTTTGGACTTGTTTCCGGATCTTCCAAGCTCACGTGTTTGACAGCCGCTGTGGCCCCTGAGTCCTCACTGGGCGCTCAGCTGAGGGTGGGGAGGAACATGCAACACCGGAGGGCGACTGACCCACCAAAGGGGACAGCTCGCTGCCACAGTCCCAACCAAGAGGGGATGTAGGACCAGACGTTCTGATTTTCCAGAAAAGCCAGAAATCTAGTTTTTCAAGTGAAATCTTTCCATGTCAGACCCAGTAAATTTAAAATAGTAATATGGGCTTCATCTGTTCATGCTGCTCTCACAAAATGCCAGAGAAGGGGCGGCTTATAACAGCCAGAAATGTATCTCCCACCATTCTGGAGTCTGGGAATCTAAGGGTAGGGACCGGGCGCGTTCCGGTGAAACCCCTCTTCCAGGTGGCAGACAGCGGACTCCTGACCGTGTCCGCACGTGGTGGAAAGAAGGCAGGAGAGCTCTGTGGGGCTCTTTGAGAAGGGCGCTGATCCCACTCTGCAGGGCTCCACCCTCCTGCCCTAATCACCTCCAAAGACCCTGCCTCCTCGCAGCAGTACACTGGGGCTAGGGGCTCAGCATCTGGACTTGGGGGAGAGGCATGGACAAAATCACTCAGACCCTAACTTCGCGACAGCCAGGACACGCCAGAGACCGGAACGTGGCATGTGGACCACCTTTTGTGCACCCTCTCTCTTATCCCGTGATGCCTCAAAAGCCGACGGTGGCTTCATGAAATAATCATCTTAAGCATCCTTAGGCACCTGATCATTATCAACCGCCTTTAGCTACAACTTCAGATGCCAGCTGGTACTCCTCTACCACATGGAACTTCTCTGAGCCTCTGTTTTCCCATCTCTGAAATGGGAACGACCCCTTCCACGGGCATGTTTTAAGGTACAAATGAAAAAATTAAATGAACAAGCAACTAATACATGTCAAAACACCGCACCAACCTAGCGATTGCTACTGGAACATTCTCAGCGAACAGACCATGGCTAAGCACAACAGCTTCTGGAGTCTACACCAAGCTGAGTCCAGGCCACGGATTCACTGACTCACCTGGCGAACACGGCCATCTTCATCGCACCCTGGGAACTGAGGCCACACTGCCGGGGACACCACCAGGTGTTGATACCCTTTACACCACTTGTCCGCCCACGTCCCAGCGTCTACATGCCCCACTCACTCCCGCCACCTTCTGAGGATGGCCTCTGAGTGACAGGAACCCGGTCACTCACATCCCAGCCACAGAGAGCCTGTGAACTCACCTCCCCCGTGACTTGTGGAGGAGGGCGTGGGCAAGCCTGGCTGTCCCTTGACTCCAGGTGAGACAGACCCTTGGGTGTCACTGGGGCTCCTGAGCGCCCCTACCGGGCTGCAGTGGCACTCGTTGAAACCTCACCCCTGTGGGCTGCATCCCTGTCCTTGTCCCCATGCCCCATGTCTCCCGGGAGCACTTTTCTAATCAATCACTTGCCCAGGAGTCCTGACCCAGACAGAGGGCAGGGAGAACGTGACAAAGGACACAAACACAGCCCCTGTCCCAGGAGCTCTCTGCTAGCATACTGGGAAGTGCTCGATTCCCTGAGATTCCTTTGGGGGAAAAACGCTCTCTTTGTTTGGAAGCCTGTCCTACCGAAGTCCAGTCGAGGGCTAAGTAGATTCCCAGTGGGCCTGCTGGAGCCAAGACTTCCGGGGAAGGGTGGGCTTGCTTGCAGAGCCCATGGGAGGGGTGACGACTCCCAGCACAGAAGACGAAGAAGCAGCGGGGCTGCGTGATGCCCTGTCTTCAACAGGGTCAGCCAACCAGCCTGCGGACACAGGGCTGGGGCCAGAAGGGGCGCACAGGAACTAAGCCTGCGAGGAATCCTGGAGAGCTCTGGCCCACCTCACACCTTGCAGTTTTGCAAGCTGCCACGAGGCCCTAGCAAGACGCAGAGGCCTCCGGAGTGGTTTCCTGCTTCTCGGCCCGCCTCCTCCCACACTCGGTTCCCCACCAGTAGCCACAGCGAGCTTTTAAAATGCAAGTAGGTCTTAACATCTAAATTTATAAAGTCCCTGGGTCCAGGTCGTGTCTGCGGCTCTGAGCCATGATTAAAGGCCTCTAGTGGCCTCCCAGTGCACTCTGAACGCGACTTCTCCTTGGGCCCCAGGGCCCCATAGCCCCCTCGTTCTGCTCCAGAACAGACCCACCTAGAGCCACCCCAGAGCGTTTCACCGGCTGTTTGCTCAGCCTGGATGGGGCTCCTACCCCAGATCTTCCCAGAGCCAAATCTCCCTGCTAGTTCCCTTCTCGGCTCAACCATCACCTCCTCGTTGCAGTCCTTCCTCCCACACTGAGCACCCGCCTCCTCCTCCACCACGTGGTTCGAGTGCAGTCTCTTCAGAACACTGGCCGCCATCTGATTGACTGATTCCTTTCTCCCTGTCCCTCTGTCACCTGAACACAAGCTCCATGAAGGCAGAAACCTCAGCTGGTTCATCGATGCGACACCACCTTCAGTACAGAGTGCTCAAGAAACCCGCGGTGACAAAATGAGCTTCCGAGGGATGGGGAGCCCCGACTTGAATGGCATAAATGAGTGCCGTTGACCTCAGAGTGTAGAGAGGAGACTCGGTCCCCAGAAGGGAGAAGAGCCGAGCTGAGCCCTGGCACGCTGGCCTCCGCCTTGTTCAGAGCACTCCAGGTGTCCCCAGAAGGACAAGCTCCTCGGAGCAGGTCTTTGTAGACACGGTTCCCTCTTGGAAACTTCTCTCCATTCTTCACTGGCTGCTGCCGCCCACCATCCGCGTTTTACCTTGAAAGCCCCGTGCTCACCGAGCATTCATCCCTTGACCGTTCCATCCAAATTAGCTCCTCCCTTCTCTCTGCAAGGACCTGTCCTTGTCACTTCAGGTGCTCACTCAGGGGAGTCTCTGTTTAGTGCCTGGCTCTCTCCACTAGACTGCGGGCTCCAAGAGGTCTGAGAACACGTCTTCTTCACTGCTGGCTCCTCAGCTCCTCGGATGCTGCCCCCCGCAGCAGGTGTCCAGTAAATGCACGTGGCCGATAAAGTCAGGGGAGCCCATCTGGGAGGCAGAGAAGAAAGGCATTCCTGGTAGAGGTGGAGTGCGTGCAATGTTTCCATCACCCCCACTCTCCCTGCCAGCTAGACAGGTTCCTGCAGTCACTGTTCACGTCTGCATCTTGGAGGACGCAGGAATAAGTGAGTCTGATTGTTTCACTGAAGAGGCATTTAACCCGGTTGGACTCAAACGGAAAACTCGCCCTGCTGGACAGCAGCTCCATTTTCCGTTCCCCTCCCGGGGCCTTAGCTGGGCAGCTCAGAGCTTGCCGGGCAAGGATGCTTCCGAATCAGCCAGCAATCGGGAGGCATCTGTGCCCTCCTCTGCCTCTTGTCCTGGGAGCGCACGGTCCGTAACCCTGTCCTCTGGCTCTTGAGGACAGAGAGCCTTTGAGTTTTCTGTTACAGTTTTAACCACCACCCGCTGCCCTCTGGGGAATTAGGTTTTTAAATATTTCTTCCTAGGGTTTATATCTGTTATCTATGTGAAGCTCAATCAGCACTCACTTGGCCATTAACAGAGCAAAATGTGGCATTGCACTTAAGAAAGAATTTGAAACTCTGAAAAATGCATCAAAAGTTATTTCATAGTAGACACAGACCAACAGCACAGATAGAAAGATCGATTGTTGCCTACACACTGGCTTCTCTCATTGTGTCACAAACTTGTGAAAACAAAAGGGCAGAATTAATATTTGTCACAACCTCTTAAGCGTCAAGCC
Organism: Solenodon paradoxus; assembly: GCA_004363575.1. Lineage (NCBI taxonomy): Eukaryota > Metazoa > Chordata > Mammalia > Eulipotyphla > Solenodontidae > Solenodon > Solenodon paradoxus. The sequence continues at coordinate 84,613 of RJWH01003232.1, read as the reverse complement.
CTTGGCGGGATAGTATCCCAGCAGAAACCCAGTTCTGTCCTCAAATTGCCAGTGAGGAAGCTGGGCTGGGAGAGAGTAAGGAGGCTGGCAACGTCTCAACATTGCCCAGTGACCTATTGAAAGTGACACACGGTAACGCCCTCAGGTGACAGGCAGGTGCTGTCAGCACAGACATCTCCCGGGCAGACCCCCTGCACTTCAAAACAACCAGACCTGAACCCACTGCCCCAGTTCAGTCCGAAGGCTCACAGCTGGAGGACTGGGGGGTAAGCACGCTGGGACCCCTCCACGCCACCGTTCATGGAGCTAGCTCCCCGTGGTTCCAAGTGGATGGTCCTGTGTAAGCCACCGGCTCTAAGAGACCCCAGCCCCAATGTGTCTGCTTCGAAATGTCCCGGTGTGCTCTGATACATCACGGATACCAACCCCTTTCCTGTTCTGTTGATGGGGCTATAAATTGCCCTTTGAGGGAAGAATTTGGCAGCACCTTATTCAAATTGTTCAGACCCTTCTGCCAAGGTATTTCACTTCCAGGAACAGAGCCTCAGGGAACAATCGTAGGGGCAGGCTGAGATTTATGGACAAAGACGAACACTGTAGCATCATTTCTAAGAGTGAAAAACAGCAACAAATTGAAATGTCCAAAAGTAGAGAATGGTTAAATAAAATATGATACAGTCAGGCCATAGCATATTAATATGCAGCTGCTAAGAATCGCGTTGCAGGAGAATCGATATTTCTGGAGAATATGTAAGGATGTGGGGGAATGCTGGTGTCTATGTGGAACCAAATTAAATCATACAGAACACAGACCTCTATCACATAGTCCCCACGTATCCACGCATATGGGCGGGGGGAGAGATGTCAGGAGACAAGTCCCATCGGGTAAGACTTTGCCGCTGTCACACGTGCTGCCAATCTATTGGCCAAAGCAAATCACATGACCCATATCAAGGGGCACGCTCCTCTCTAGTGGGAGGTGGCTGCAAAGGTAAGTGCCGTGGGGCATGGAGACATGGTCACCACACTCACTGACAGACACCAGCGGTCTGGGTTGGGGATGATGACTTAGCAGGTCATCCTTTGTGTCTAGAGACAGACTGCCCCACCTCTGCCATCTCCACCTCCGCGTACGCCACCCAGCCCAGACTTCTCCTTGCGGGGATCAAGTTTCTAGATGGTGGGTCATGCGTTGGCTTGCTGCTCGGTGTGGGCTGGCTTTGGCACTTCTTCATCAACCAAACCACTCATGTTGGAACTCCCTGGTGCTGTCCACGGAACGGCCCTCTGACACCTTCCTCGTGGCACACACGAGAAGTCACAGCGTTTGGACAGGCTGGTTTGCCCAAGGGACACAGAGGTCAAAGCCACACCTTCAGCCACCTAGAGTGGGCGCTGCAAGAGCGCAGGGCTGAGCGGTGCACGTGGCGGGCACCATTGAAACTGGAGTTTTCATTCAGTAGCGCTTAATACCATCAACAAGTCATGTCCTCAGTCACACCAGCCATATTTCAAGTGCCCAGGGTCACGCGTGGCTAATGGCGACCAAAGGGATGGTTCCACCTTTGCAGGAAGTGCCGGTGAACTGAGCTGCTGACGCAGACTGGGGTGTGAGTGGCTCCCCGGAGCACAGCAGTCCAGAAATCCTGAGCCAGCGAGCCGGGTCACCCCCACCTGGCTCTCCTGGCAGATCGTACACTTCGGTCGGCGCTGTTTATCTGCCTGACATTTCTAAAGGCTTTGTCTGTTGGTGCCATTTACCGGCATGCACCTGTTGCCCTCTGATGGTGGCCAGTGTCTGCCCAGCCAGTGCGGTCTGGCTGTCTTCAGAACCATGTGGTTTCTCTGACAGTCCAGCTCCCGCCTTGGCCCTGGACCATCTCTCAACCCCCATCTCCCAACACTCCTTGCCTCGTGCCCATCCAGAGCACTCCAAGGTCCCCGCACGTTGTTCCGGTCTGTGTTTCTGGGCTTTGGGACTTTTCTTTTCGAAGAGCCTGACTTCTGAGGATGCCTCTCCTGGCTGCACGGCTTCGGGCACATCTCCTCCACCTTCAGGACCCGCTGGTGTCCTGGATGTTCCAGTGTCCTGGCCCCTTTGCTCCCATTGTCTGGCTTCCCTTCCAGGCCGTGAGCTTCCCCAAAACAGGACGCCTTGTCCAAATCAGATGACAAAGTGGCCCCAAAGCCAGGCCCACCTGGATGGGGACCACTGTCCCACGCCAGCTGGCTGTGTAATCAGACAAGATGCTTTAGCTTGTCCGAGTCTCATTTTCCTCGTCTGTGAAATGGGGATGATAAGGGGTGTGTGAGGACAAACTGAGATGCGCTGGGCAAGCAGTTGGGGCCTTGCAGTGTTAGCTGTTCGTCTCCAAATTGCAAGTGCCTGGCACATAGGAGGAGCGCTGTTACTGCTGCCTGAGTCAGTACATGTGAGGGCTCCAGACCACACTTTTGAACAACTTGGGTTTAGGGGTGCCAACCCCCATCCCACTCAAAAATACCCACAAAGTCTTTTTGACTCCCCGCCAAACTTAACTACACTCATTCCATGGTACCTGGAAGGGGCTGATTTCAGGAGTCCTTGTGGAAATAAAACCCTCGGATTTGCAAATCCCTTCGAGTCGGTCCTCCACGCCTGCAGGTTCGACCAGCCCACACCCATAGCAGGTTGAGTGGGTGAGTGCAGAACCCGCGGGTGTGGAGGCAGGGCTAACTGTGCTTACTGGGGATCATCCGCATGGAAGCGGACCTGCAAGCTCGAACTGTTGCTCAAGGGTCAAGTGTTCCTCAGAGGTGCCCCTAAGGTAATCAGGTGCTCCCAGAAGATTGACATGCTTTTCTGTCAAGAGGAAGGGAGAGGAGGAAGAAGTCCTTTTATTTATCTGGTTTCTGGTTGTTTCCTGCCAGCCTGGGTCACAAACCACCCAGGGTCCCTGGGCTTTACATGGTCTACACCCTAGTCACTGACTTAGCACTGGAGCCACCAGGAGGTGCCAACCCAGGCACTTTCAAATGGTCCCCCGACAGGAACAGAGAGCAAGAACTGCGTATGATTGCTAGGAGAAAACAAGGCCCTCTTTCTGGGATGGTTTTCCCTTCCGGTCGCCCCAACCAGAGAGCAGCTCCAAACGTGCAGGAGAGGCTGCCCACCTGGCTGAGCACATGATTAACCCCAGACACACCCAGGCCAGAATAATAGTCCCCATGTGCTGTCATGGACAGGCACTCACGACGTGCCAGTAACTCTCGAATGGAGAGTTTCGTGCCCCACCCACCGAGGTCTGACAATGTCTGCAGACCCCAGGGAGACGGTGCTCCTGGCACCTCGTGGGCAGAGACCGGGAGCTGCTCCACATCCCGGCACACAGGACACTGCAGGCCCAGCAGATGACAGGCCACTGCTGGAGGACAGCGAGCATTGTAAGCGTTGCCTCATTTCACCCTCATTCGGTCACCTGGGAGGCGTCATTACTGCCACCATCGCCCCATTCTCCAGAGGTGGAAACTGAGGCTCGCAGTCAGAAAGTGGGGGAGACCCGATTCAAATCCAAGTGCCTCAACCAATGGTCAAGTTCTTGGCAGCTACCACCTACTGGGGGGCCCTGCACCCTTTCAACCCACGTGGTTGACTTGTGACAACACGTCTGTCATCAGCCAGACTTGGGCTGGATCCTCTCTTGGCTTCTTGCGGCCCTGTGATCCTGGACGCGCCTTCTGAGAAGCCAGCTAAGCCTTCCTCCCCCGCAGTATAATGGCGCACGAGGCTGACCTCCAGGTTTGCTTAAAGGGTCAAATGGTAAACAGAGACAGTTGTCAGCATCACTGTCATTCTTGTCTCTGAAGCCCGGATGCCCTCCCACCAGAGCCTCGGGAAACAAAGTCAGATTGTAGCGGGTCCCAGCGTGCCAGCTGGCTCCAAAGAGTGGAGGGACACAGCCTCCCGATGCCAGATCTCTCCCTGCAGAAGGGGCCGGCGACCCACTGTCTGTCAGGGCCCCAGATTAGTGCTGCCCATCCGCGGGGGCTCTGTCTGTCAACACAGAGACGGAAGCGGTGGCCCGGGGGCGCGGGGAGGTCTTTCAAGAGAGAAATAATCTCCGCGAGCCGAGCCGTCTGGGAATGCCCAGCTTTTGGAAAGTGCCAAGAGAATGCAGCAGCCAAAGTGGAGAGAATCTGCTAGAAAAGCTTCCAAAACAGGGGTGCTGGGGTTGATGAACACAGTGACTTGCGGAGCGGGGCGCCCCATGGGCTCCAAACCACGTTCTTGTCAGGTCTCTATTAATAACAAGAAAAAGATGAGCTCCCTCCATGGCCCCCCAAGTGCGGACACTGCTTCCATCTTAGCCCTGTGAGCCATGTGCCCGTTCAGAAAACTGTCGTGTCAATGCGCAAGCGATGCCTAGAGGGGCGGAGAGAAGTGTTACATAAGCCCTGCTGCCACCAGCACCGCCACCACTCTGCTGTGACCTTGCAGGACAGCTGTGATGTCCGTGGGCAGCGGGGCGGCTGACCTGCTTGGGGCTTGGAAGGGGGTGGGTGGGTCACCCAGTGGGCTTCTCACTGAACTGCCAGCGCCCAAACTCGGCTGTTCGCGTCCACAAGCACACAACTACTTGGGCAGGTCACTGCCTCTCTGAGCCCTGGCTCCCTCTCCTGCAATATGATGACAGAGACTGGAATAAAGGTGAAGGCAGTGAGACACCCACCTGATTCTAAAACCTCAGCTCCGCCCGGGGCGCTGAGGGGACAAACGAGATGCTTTGGGTTTTGTGAAGACCGAACGCGCCCGTCTTCAGGGAAGGAGGAAGGGACTTGCTGGGGTGCTAGCAAGCGTGCCCCCTCTTATGGTTGGAGGGGATTGTCTTGATCTGCCAGAAAGGCCATTGTGAGAGACTGTGGGGCATGCAGGGTGAGAGGGGAGGGCGGGAGGAGAGGGTGAGGAGAGTAACACCAGGCCCTGAACCACAAGTGGTTTTCAAGTGGAGCCAATGCCCAGAAATGCTAGGGCAGAGACAGTGCTGAGAAGGACCCTCAGGTGCCCGAGGTTTCTGGAAGACCAGAGGCTCTCCTGCCAACCTCCCTCCGCAGTTGACCCTCCAGTGCGGGGGACGCATCGGCCCCACGGTCAAGGTCTGCCATCAGACCATCTGACAACATGTCCCCACTCCTAGACGATCTTAAGACTGCAGGTGATCTCTGCACATCTGTTGGAGTGGCACGAAAGGTCCCCCACCCCATATCTGAGGACTTAAAGTGGGGTGGGGTCTTGGAGGCCACCATTCCACAATCATCGTCATCACCACTATCGTCATCATCACCACCATCGTCATCGTCATCATCTCAGGCTGAGCTGCAGGTTGGGAAAGAACCCTCTGAACCTGTCCTCACATCTGTCTGAGGTGAGTGACCTGCCAGGGTGAACTCTTTCCTCGGCCCTCCAGACGCACGGACACACAGCCATCCCTGGCGGTGCCTCCCCCATGACTGGGGCTGGTCGGCCAGCGCTCCCCAGGCAGGGCTCGGGGTGCAGGAAGGAGCCGGGCCCTCCTTGCGCTGCCACTGAGGCAGGGGGTGGTGCTGGGAGAGGACAAGGCTTTTATACACAAAGCAGATGCACCATAAACTCATTCCCCGGGCACAGACATTCCGGGGGAAATGCTGCTGATTTTACCCACTCGTTCCTCTGAAAATAACTGCACATACTACCTGCCAAGTTTCCGGAACAGAACAAGTGCTGAGGAGTAGAGACTATGCAGAGACGGGTCGAGGGGGGCAGGAAGCAAAGCACATGGCTTTGCCCCCCGGCAGGTTTCGAGGAGGGGCAAGCATTTGCGGTGGACTTTTATCATGTCCAAGGTTCTTAACTGTGACTCTGATGGCCACCATTTTCACAGCAGCTGTGCTGTCCTGGCCTCACTGGCCGACCAGCCCCACATTGTGGGGGAGGCAACGGCAGGGGTGGTTTTGCATCCGTGCGTCTGGACGGGCGGAGGAAAGAGGTCACCCTGGTGGGTCAGGCGCCTTGGAGGGATGTGAGGGCAGGTTCAGGGGGCTCTTCCTGACCCTGCAGGTCAATCAGAGATGATGATGATGGTGACTCCTGCCTCACCAGGCAGCTCCATGTACCTTGGCCGGTGCCAGCAGGATCCCCATTTTCTCAGATGAGTAAAGGCTCATCAGGTTGAGTAACTTCCCCAAGATCACACAACAAAAGGGTAGAACCAGGATTCAGAGGCGAGGCGTCACTTTAGACTTCAGAAGTGGCCTCTCTACTTCTCCAGGGCAGGCAGGTGGGTAGGGAAACACACAGGTGGCAAAGAGAAAGGGGTAAGAGAAACAGGACAGAGGGAAATCAGTAAGTGAGCAAGAAGAGAGAGAGAGAGTGATGAATGAATGAAAGATAGACGATGATTTGAGAGGAAGAAAACTGAAACCCCCGACACTTGATGTAAAACATCTCTCGACCACCCACTTTTCTAAATGAAGCAGCAGAAGTTCCTAGAGGTTACACAAAACTTGCTCTAAGTCACACAGTCAGCTGACGACAGAAATTAACTGAAATCTGGTCAAGTGTTGGGCGGCACGTGCCGCAGGTTCACTGTGTGTCGGGCACAGTGCAGACACGAGCGACAAGGCCTGTCCTCGCGGAGACTAAGTCAGACAGGCGAAGAGACTCGAATGAGCACCACAGCTAAGCTGGGTCTGCTCTGCATAGGGGATGCCCTCCAGCGCTCCAGAAAGCATCCTGCCGGGTGCAGGCTTGGTCTGAGAGTCTCTGGGAGGCCAAGTGCCAGGGAAAGACGTGGGGCTGCAGACAGGTAAGCAGCAGCCCTGCGGAAGGGGGATCAAAGCAAAGACGATTCAGGTTAGGAGTCAGACATGGAGGACCGCAGGCCACTCCTGTAGGTCTGAACAAAGCAAGGAAGCCAACAGGGAGCCGCCATGACAGTTTGCCTTGTTAAAAGATCCCGTGGTTCTCTGGTGGCTTTCGTGCCCAGTGAGGAGCCCATGGGTCATCCAGGTGAGGCACTGTGGCTTGGACAGGTTGGCCATGGGGATGGAAAGAAACAGGTAAACTGGGAAATGTCTACAGGGTAACTGACAAGATTCACCTGGACAGGAGGATTGATGGCGGCCAACACTGTCCTAGATATTGAGGACATTCCTATTTCACGTGCAATGGTTTATTATCAGACCCTATACCCTGATTCTTGGTTCAAAATCCACAGTCCCCATAGCAATTAGAGGTAGCTGTCCCAACTCCTGGTCTGGTATTTTTGCCTACCCTGCCCGTCTTTTGCTGCTCCATGAGCAAGGTCTGCCATCCGACCATCTGACTGCTGCTGCAGAGAGAGATCTTTTGAGTATGTGCAAATCACTTTCCATCAGAGGTGTGCCCCCCTCAACATGCTCACATGCTAGTCCCCCGAACCTCTGACTGTCCCCTTACATGGCAAAGGGACTTAGCAAAGGTGACTAAGGATCATGTGAGGGGTAGAGTATTCTGGTTACCCAGGGGCTCCAATGCTAATCACAAGTGTTCTCAGAAGAGCAAGTGGGAAGCAGCGATTGGAGAGGAGGGGCCATGAGCCAAGGCATGTGGGAAGGCTCTAGAGGCAGGAAGACAGGAGACAGATTCTTCCCTCCTCCAGAGGAACACAGCCCTGCTGACACCTTGATTCTATCCCCCATAAGACTCCATTTGGGCTTCTAACTTCCAGAACTGAAAGATAATAAATTTATGTTGTTTTAAGACACTAAATCTGTTGCAGCAGTCACAGGAAAATAGTACAATGAGCTTCCGTGTTGAAGATAGACCTGTACCGGCACCCTGGTGGCTTAGGCACTAAGTCTGCAGCTCTGACTCCAGTGTAATCCACATAAAGCCCAAGGACTCAAATTCGCATCCCAGGATCGGGGGGACAGCCAACTAAATGAGCAACTAAATAAATGCTTCTTCCTCCTCTCTCTTCCTGCCTGCCTGCCTGCTGACCTTCTTTCCTACCTGTTTCCTTTCTCTTAAATAAAATAAAATAAACCTATACTTAACAAAATAGCAAACAAAAAGGCATTTCAGATCTGTATTCTACTCGTACAAAGAGAGATGTGAAGAAGGAAGCCGTGCAAGAGGAGGGACAGAGACACAGGGACACAAACACCCACAGAAGTTAGGACAGAGGACAGCAGACACACTTAGTGATGGGGTGAACTGTGTACTCTCAAAAAGATACCATTTTTTTTTTAAAAGGAAAAGTGAAGCGAGAATGAAGACAAGTAGGCAGGCAGGAAGAGAGATGAGGAGGAAGCATTTTATTTTATTTTCCTGTAGTTGTTCACATTGGTGGTTCCCCCGGAACCCAGGGCAGTGGCCTGTGCTCCTTCGAAGGCGATTGATCTAACTGCTCCTCCACCAGGTGGTGCCTCCGAAAGATATCTTGACCTTCTGACCCCCAGGATGTCTGATTTGAACTTATCTGGAAGTAGAGTCGTTGCCAGTGTCATTAGTTACGTGAATGCCAGGTCTTACTGGAGTCAGGCAGGCCCGCGAGTCAGTATGACTGGGATCCTTCTAAGAAGGGGGAAATTAGGACACAGACGCTCAGCTGGGAGATGCCAAGGAGTGAGCAGGCCAGGGGACACCGAAGACAGGCAGCGAAGCAGCAGGGCCAGGAACAGGCACAGGATACTCCCGCAGCTATGGAGGACACATGGCCTTAAGGACTCCTTGACCTCAAGGCCCCGCCTCCACCCCGTTCAAGCCGCCAGTGAGTGTGCTTGGGCTGCAGTCCCAGCAAAGAGATGATCAGCTTCCATGAGCCCAGTGACGGGGATTCTGGGATGTGGTTAGAGATTCTGCTGCAGCTGTGCCGTGATGGGCATTTTTTTTCGGAGGGGGGCACTTTTGAGGGGACCCCTCTAATCAAAGTTTATCACATTTTCCTGTTTGGGGAGCTTCTTACCCCAAGCATGCACAGTTCATATAGACTGTCTTCCTTTCTTTTTCTTTCATCCTTTTCTTCCTTTCTTTTTACAGCCCACTCTTAAATTAGTGGGGCATCTTATAATAAAGAGCATTTTAGCATCTTCTTGACTTTATAATCAAATCAAACCAAAATCTCTGAGAACTTCTAATCAAGAGCATTTTTAGAATCAAGAACAGGAGTGTGTGGCTCTCCAGCCGCATGAGCATCACAAGCGCCTGGACCCCGTCACCCCAGCACTGAGAGCGGAGCCTGGCAGGTGAAACAGTGCTGATCATTAATTGTGCATTGAGGGAGGAGGGTCTGGATATCGCCCCCAAAGGGCCAGAAAGAATTGAGCTAAGGGCTAAAAGAGGGCCCAAGCAGAGATACCCCAAATTGCACAAAATATAGGTTTCTTTCTGAAGTCCCATGAGGTGCTGTGACTGTGTTCTAACAGAACCAGGAACTTCCCGTCGAGAACTCCATGTGGTCACAAAAACTCCCCAGATGCTGGAGAAATCCTCCCAAATCACATGAGCTTCCAAAGAGTGTCACCACCAGGAAGGTCAGGAAGTGACAAGTGCCCTGGAGAAGACAGACAGACAGCTGGGGAGGGCAAGGGTGGGGAGAACAGCAGCAGGAGGGTCGGAGGTGCACACACCCCAGTGCATGCTCAGGGGCGTGACCCAGGACAGTTTGCTGCATGTGCGGGTGAGTCAGGTCCCCCCACCCACCCCGCCGCACACCAGGCTTGGCTCTGTACCCTGCCAGGGGAAGGTGACCTCCCTGCTGGTCTTCATGCAAACAAGAAGGCTGTGAGGCTCAGTAAGGGAAGGACAGCAGAAACAATGGAGGCTGTAACACACCGGAAAAGGTCAAGTGAGAGGCTGGTGGTCTGGATGGAGGGGTGGGGGCTCTCCACCTGGGGCAACTGTGCCTCCCGGGCACACGGGCAATGTCTGGAGAGTTTGGGGGTGCTCTAACGAGGAGCGGGGGTGCTACTGGCACCCGGGAGTGGAGGCAGGGGCGCAGTTCCACAGGCGACAGTGCGCACAGTGCGCACAGGGCGCCCCTGCCTACAAGGAGTTACCAGACCAGGGCGTCAGCTGGCCAGTGTGACTAGAGCTGCCTGCCGTCTACCACACACAGTTTGGTTTTATTTTTAGTTTTAAGTAGGTGGAATAGGGATGTAGAAGGATAAAATGGATGGGTGGATGGATGGATGGATGGATGGATGGATGGAGAAGCAGAGGGAGGAAAAGCTGGGGAAGAGAGAGAGGAAGAGAGAAAAGGAGAAGAGAAATAGGAAGAGAGAAGAAATAAAAGGAAGAGAGAGTAAAGAGAAGAGATAAAGAGGAAGAGAAAGTGAGAAAGAGGAAGAAAATGAAGAGAGAAAGAGAAGTGTATGAGAAAGTAAGAAAGAAAAAGAGAGGAAGGAAGAGAAAGTGAAAAGAGGAAGAGAAAGAGAGAGAGAAAGACACAGATAAGTCTATGTCATCAGTTTGTAACTGGGGCAGAGGGACTGTAGCTCCTATACAGAGGGACTCAGGCCCCCAGACAGAGGGACTCAGGCTCCGGTACAGAAGGACTCCAGCTCCTACACAGAGGGTCAGGCCCTGGTATGGAGGGACTCAGGCCCCCGTACAGAGGGACTCCTGCCCCGTACAGAGGGACTCCTCCGGCTCCGGTACAGAGGGACTCCTGCCCCGTACAGAGGGACTCCTCCAGCTCCGGTACAGAGGGACTGCAGCTCCTATACACTGAGAACCAAGCACACCCCAGTGGAGCTCCAAGGCCCTGGCCACCCCAGTGCTCACTGACCGGCTAACCCAGGGGACCATGGCTGGGGAGCAGGACCCCGGGCTAAGTCACCCACTGTGTATTTCCCCGGGGCTGATCTCATTTGCTTCATTATGCGAGGGAGGGGACGGGGTCAGGGAGCCCCCAGACCTGTCCACAGCTAGGCAGAGTTGGGGGGATGCCCCCCAAAGAGCCGCTCGACCTGGGTCTGCTTCCCTCTATGTACCCACTGGTCTGCGTGCTCTTCTCACAAGTGCCAGCAGCCTCGTGGGCGCACCCCCTTGGGCCCCAGGATGGTCAGCGCCTGGCTTCAGCACCCCCAGGTCAGGCTAGAGCACTCATCACTTGCTTGTCAAATGATTACGTGACCAAGGAGGTGATGGCACATTCAGTGTCAAATCCCACACCAGTTCTAACAAATGAGATGCCTAGAGGGCTGGAACTGAGACGACCCCCAGTGACCGGCACTTGGCAGCACCCTCTGGGCGGGTCACCTTTGCTTCTGTCAGCTCGGTGTCACTATCTGCTGTCTCAAAGCTAAGGGGTCAGCTTTGGGGCTCTCAGGCTCACTGCCACATGCCTCCCAGGGAGGAGTGGTCACAACGGTTCTGGAGGGAGCAGCAGGGACGCTCGGGGCCAAGTGAAGTCAAGACTGAAAGAACATGGGCATCACTCAGACAAAAGTGTGGACGTGTCTGGTATCTCCATCATCTTTCTATGCACCAGTTACTCATCCGGGCCCAAATGGTGGCCAGTTTCCCTCCCCAAGGGGACAGACTGTAGACCCCGGAGGAAAGACGGGCAGAAGGGCGGCGAGGGAGCACAGGGCAGGAAGGCTGGCTGGGTAGATGGGCCAGGGAGGTGTGGGCAGCAGCTCCCTTTCCGGGCAGCTGCAGCCTCCTGCAAGGTTATCTGCAGAGAGCACGAGCTGGAACACGACGACGGGGCCATAAAAGTGAGTCATTGTCACCCAGCGAGAGCCAACTCAGCCACCCGGGGCTCCGTGAAGCGTGTCCCCAGATGCAAAGTTACTCAAATTTTGGAATGAGTTTTGCCTGAATAAAGGGCATAAAAATGTCTGCGTCCATAAAGACCGGCTGCTGTGTGTGGCGGGCGGCTGGCAGAACCAGGACGATCAGCTGACAAGTGCCACCTGAAATGAGCCTCGTGCTAGAGACAGACCGTGTCCTACCCTTCAGAGACATCTGTCCTGCGGCTCCTAACCCAGCGCCCTGGCTGCCCCGCTGTGTGACCTTGGGCAGGACGCTCCCTTCTGGTCTTCCAGTTTCACACCCTGTATGACCAGCTCTGAAATCCAGGCAACAGCTCTGAACCACCCTGTGCCTCACTCTTCCTGGGCCGGGGGCAGTGACTGAAAGCTGCCCTCGCCCCAGCAGCCTAGCGGTGAAGGTGATACGACGCAAGTGTTCAGATTCAAATCTCGGCCTTGTCATTTATTAGCTCTGTGACTTCAGGCAAATTACTTGGCCTCTCTGAGTATCCATTTCTTTGTGCTAAAGATAACACAACCAATGGGAAGAAAGGACGTCTTCTCCCAGATCCCTGGCCCCAGGCATCCCCCTTTGATGTGACTCACCAGAGCCACCATCTTTGGGCTGAGGTTTCTGAGTCCTTCTCTCTGGGGCAGAAGTCAGAGCATGGCTCCCCAGGGAGCAGCTGGCCAAGGCCCCCTGCCTGGTGGACTTTCTCTCTCCCATTATTCAGTTATCTCCTTTGTTCACCTCTAGTGGCCCAGAATTACCTAATCCGTTTATCTGCTGATGTACCAACCCTCTCCTTCCACTGAATTTAAACTCCATGAGGTCAGAGATTTAGGCTAGTTCATGACTGCATTCCCAGCAACAAGCCTAAGGACTGGCACACAGTAGGTGCTCAGTAAACACCTGTCGTTGAATGAACGAATGAATGAACGAACTGCCATTGTCTCCTTGTTTCTCCTACCAACCTTCCCAAAGTAAGTTTCTTCATATCCCCACTTTGCAGAAGAATAACCCCCACCCACACTGCCCCTTCCACACTGTTCCGCCCCGGCTCCCTGCTCACTGCCCACGTGGGTCTGGCCCACTGTACTGCTCTAGGCCGCAGACTGCGCTCACCTGGTGCCCACCCTGGCCTCTGTCCTCCGCGCCACCTCCTCTGCCCACCTGCCTGCATGTGGCACGTGGGGGCGCACACAATCCTGCCGCGTGGCAAGCCCGCACCTGTGGGTGGAGAGCCCGGCTGGCTGCCGGCTGAATCAGGAGAGCCAGGCTCTCCACCCCCTCACTCCTTAATCCAATGCAATCTGGCTTCCTCCCCCTGCCACCAGAACCTGCCCCGGTGGAGGGTCTTGGATGACGCCCCACTCCCAAGTCCAGCATCTTTCCTGGGGTCCAGGGTGTCTCCTGGAGTAGGAGACACAGCCCCTTGCTCCGAATCCTCCGCCCTCACTTGGCTGACCCAGTGCCGGCACTGTTTTCCCCCTTCCTGTTAGAGTCACTCACTCCTACACTCTTCCAGTCAACAAACATTCATTGAGCTCCTGGCCGGTGCTGAACGTTGCTGGGACACGAAGAACAGACAGCCCCTCAGCAACAGTATGTGTGCTGTGATACAGGAGACTGGCATCAACACCACCTGGCATGGCGTCCCTACGCCAGCTTGCTTGCTGTGTGTCTTTGGGCAGCCTGCCTGGCCTCTCTGGGCCTCAGTAAGGCGGTGTCAGTTGTGAGAGCTGCATGACTGCCTAGAAAGTATTAGCACAGTGGACCCCTCATTGCCCCACCCCTATCCATTTTCTGCGGGACAGTCGAATGTTCATGAAACATAAATTAGGCCTTGGCAACGCTCAACTGACTCCCCTCCAGAGGCTCCATTCCAGTTGCTGGAGCCAGACCTGTGGCTCACCCGCCTCCCCCTGGCCATCCTCCGACCTCCTGCTGGGCCACTCTTGCCTTAATTCAGAAATGCCAGCCACACAAACTCATTGCTACCTGAGGATGAAGGTGATGCTGTTCCCTCTGCTGGGAGGGCTGAGCCGTGCCTTCTCCCTGCCCCCCAGGTTTTCTCTCAGCAGGCTGTCCACAGCCTTCAGGTGTTAGCTGCAAAATCGCCTCCCAGAGGCCTTCCCTGACCCATGGGGTGCTGTCGGCGTCCACCCAGACCGGTGAACAGCTGCTGTGGGCAGTAGCTGCCTCCCCTGGAAGATGAGCACTCCCAGGCCCCCAAATAACCTACCAACGATAACAAACAACACCTGCGGCTTCGCGCTAACGTAGTGGAGCAGGATCATCCTACCTCATTCAGGAGGTCCCCAGGAGGTGGTGGGGGCCACGCTACCGTTCCAGCTGCTGCTGCTTCTCCCAGGCTGCTCAACACCAGTGCAGACCACGATTTCCGCTGCTGGCCTTTTGTTATAAAAGCAGGAGGCCTCTTTAGGTTCCTGCTGGGTATCGAAAACAAGGACTAATGGAGGTCTTTATAAAATCAAAGGGGCCTGGTGGAGCAGCGGGCAGGTGCAGGCCGCATGCAACCCAAGGACCTGGGTTCATGTTCTGGGGCCGGGGGAACAACCAAGATGAACAGCTAAATAAAATAGTTTCGTCCTCCTCTCTTCCTGCCCAGTCTGCCTCTGTTCGCCTTAATTTCTGCCTGCACTTTTCCTTTAAAAAAAATCCAAGTGGCCCAAAGCACAGTTGTGAGAAGCAAGGGGCACCTGTACTCAGGTGGGACTGAGTCCTGTATGATGGACCATCTAGCTTCAAAGGCATACGGGGTGACCGCCTTCACTGTGGAGGCTGGTCTGAGCATGGCAGGGTAGCACCGCCCCGGGCCTGCCCACTAACTGCCAGTGGTAACCCCAGCTCAACTAGCGAAGTCTCTAGACACTGTCGCCCGGGTTGAGAATCACCCTGGGCTGAGAACGCCTGACTTCCAGCAATGGGCCCGCACGCCCTGTGGCTGAGATGCAGACCATGGGAAGCCAGAGGCCTGGGTTCCAGACCTGGGGCAGAGGGCAGAGGGGCAGGGCGTGGAATAAAGTAATTGGCTGTGGACTCACCTCAAGCTGAGCTCTGCCTCTTCCTGGCCTGGTGCCGGGCAGACCACCTCACCGCGGTGTGCCTCTGCTGAGTAGGATTATAAAGAGTTGGCAGGACAGAGCCGTCACAAAAATCACAAACACGGGCGCACTCTTGTGGCTCACAGGACTGAGACGCTGGTGTGCAGACCACGGAAAGCCCCAGGGCCAGGCGAAAACCCAAAATAAATAACTATATAAATATACTTCTTCCTCTGCTTCCTTCCTTTATTAAATGTGAATCCCTCCCTGCCCTCCCTTCCTCACTTCAAGTAAGCAGATAAATAAATAGATGGTTCCTATGAGGCATGCAAGCTAACACACAGTGAGCGCCAGCCCACTGGAATTATATTTCAAGGAAACACGCACTCAGCCCAAGGCTGGACGTATAGTCAGTGCTGAACAAGCCTCAGCGACTGCTGCTTGTTATTATTTTCTTGCTCACGCCTACAGCATGGCCCCTGGCACCTGGCTGAGTTGCAAGGCCTTGCCAAGAGAAGGTCACTGGACCAGAATGAGAAGAGGTGCCTGCTCTCTAGGATGGGACCGTCCCACTGCTGGCAATTTCTCCTCATCTGTGCGCAAACCAAAGGGTCGGGGGTGGCTGCAGAGCCCATGATGGAGCAACTACGGACCCCACGCCACAGTTCCCAAAGGTGTTTTCTAAATAATGCTATACTGAAAAGGCATTTCTCCAGAAAGCAGATTTTCTAACCAGAAAATGCAGGCTCTCTCTCTCTTGAGAAGCCCTGCCCTCATCGTTACCAGCTCCAGGAACTCATGGGTCAGATCTCACTCCAGTATCCCCAGGCCTCCAACAATGTGGACTAAAAGGGACATTCCACGCATGTGGTAAATGGACATTTATGTGAATGAACCTGTTAACTAAAGAAGCCTGCTTGTCTGTGTTTGACCCCGTGTTTCCCAAATGTTTGGGCCCTGTCCCCTGGGTACCCCATGACTAGAGGAACTAGATGCCCTTTGGAAACCACAGCGGAGTGGGGGCACCCACACTCCTGGCTAGTAAGGTTTGCAGTGCCTTCATCTTTAGTTAAAGTTAATTGAAAATATTTTATTTTAGTTCCGAAATGAGCCCAGGGCATCAGGAAAAATGCTCTCTTAGGGACTCTTGACAAAAGGACTTCATTTTTTTTTTTTTTTAAAGAAATGAAACAATCTACGAGCCACACTGTGTGCAGCGAAGCAAAGCCAGCGTCACCCACAGAGGTGACGCGGCCTTTACTCCTCACAGCCAAAGACGCGTCTGCCACTGCAAAGGCCACCCCCCTCCCCCAAAGACTACATTTCTCAAATGTCCTGGCTCTGTTGGGTGGCAATTCTGTCCCATGGGGTTTATGGTCAAGACTTCTGCCTACTGCAAACTCAGCTCCAAACTCTGCGTTTTCAAGTGTAAATGTTTAGGTTCACGCCACCTTGTCTGCATCTAAAGTGTCCATCTGGGTGAGCAGGAAGCACTGTGGGAGAACGTGCCCCGGAAGCACGACAGGCTTTGGAACAGAAGTGGGAGAGCCTTAGCTGAATTGAGAGCTACCCCAGCCGCAGACCCCAGACACTGTTCCTCCAGGAAGAACACAGAGGGGTAGGGTTTCCCCTCCCCCCCAACACCACCCTGGGCAGCCTCGGGAATTTGCAGTCACCAATACTACCCTTGTTTCTAAGAAGAGTTTTAACTTGCACTTCAGTTCCCCATTTAATCCATTAATGCTGAATTCATTAGCTGGTAAGAGTGTGGCGCTTATGAGGAGAGAGCCACGTCTGTTCCTAGGGTCTGACAGACACTTAGCTCTATCCCCTTGAGCCCTAAGTAACATGGAAGGCAAGGGAGAGTTACCAGGTAGCAGGGAGAGGTGATTACCAAAACTCTCCCGCACTGCTTTCTTTTCAAGCCAACAGAAAACTTCTGGGACGCCAGTCCCACTTGAATCGTTTTAATGGATCAATTCCAAAAGATACTCAGGACAATCATATCTCACCTCATTCCTCACTCTTGGAGAAATAAAACAACTCGACCCCTTTGGCATCACTGGGCTAGGGACTTCACCCACATTATCTCATTCAATTCGTAGCTTAATCTGAAAAATAGAGATTACGCCACATTTGAGAGATGAGACTGAGGTGCAGAGCGGTCGAATGTCTGACTCAAGGTCTCAGCAGCTAGTAACGGACCAGGGAGCGTCCTAAACTTAGTCTGTTTTCAAAAACTTCAGGCCCTACTGTCTTAAATAATCGAAGGTAAATTCACCCGACAAGTCACAGGGGAAAACATCCTCACGAGAGCAGACATTGCTGAACTCAAGGTGATTGAACCCAGGGTTCTGCTGGCTGGAACTGGGACCAGCTCAACAGCTGTTTCTCCTTCAGAGCTCCATCGGGCTGGTTCAACTGGAGAGCAGCTCAGCAGAATGGTGGTCAGTGACCCTGAGACATAACACGGAGTCCCTAGTCGGGGAAGACAAAGAGCGACAATCCAAGTGAAAACGGGCAGGCTTGTGGCAGAGCAGCTGTCGTACAACACATCCACAGTGACGCTGCTGACACCCTTCCTGCCAGCAAGAACGCGACATGTGAAAACTCTTCATCTTGATACAGATCAAGTGGAGACATGAAACCTCTCTGTGGGTTTCATTTCTTTTGGCTGCTAACACATTTTGTCATATTCAACCACAAAATCTCTGAGACGATTGCTTGCTCTGGAGAGACTAATAATAATGCATCGACTGCTGCAAGCAATTTCTCGTCTTGGTTGAACTTTTTGGAAAATCCCTGAATAGACCCTTTCTACCTGGGCCGGGACAAGCTCGCTCCGGTTTTCTAGGACGCCCCTCCCAAACCGCCGGCCTGAGCGAGGGCTTGGGGATGTGTCGGGACCAGACCTTTCACCTGAACACGTGAGTCAAATTTTTAAATGCAAGTATTAACAAACTGTTTGTGAGCAACTGTTTTGTGTATGGGTGCGGGGCTCCCAACAAGGGGGCGAGGCAATGCACGGAAAGGACTAGGTTTGCCTGCAGGGAGCTCTACCCCAGCGAGGGGGAGCGGGAGATTAAAAGCGACTAGGACGCCTCCTGGTGGCCTCTCGGATATTCTTCCTCCTCGCCCTCCCTGTCTGCCTGTGCGCCTTCACTCCTGCCTGCACCTTTCCCTTTAAAAAACAGAACAGGTGTGCCCTGGTGGAGCACTGCTTAGGTCACTCGCCTCCAGACGAGCAAACCACATTCCCCTGGGTTCAAGTCCCAGATATGGTGGGTTGGGGGTGGGGCCCCAACAACAAAATAAAAGTAAAATAAAAATGCTTCTTCCTCCTCTCTCTCTTCCTGCCTGCCTTCCTTCCTGCCTGCACCTTTCCTTTAAAATAAGCAAATAATTAGCATCTTTAAATAAGCTAATTAATATCTGTGATGCTCCCTCCAAAAGCAAAGTTCCAGCCCCAACACCTGAGAGTTGTGGAATGTCAGTACAACGGGAAATACGGATTTTGCTTAGGTAATGAAGTTCATCTTATCAGGGTACCTAAGTGCAGATGGTCCCGGCTGGGGTCTTCGCCTTCGTTCGACAAAGAGTTCAACAGACACTAATCAATGAGGCACAAGGTGTTTATCAGCCAGCGAGAGTACAGTGAGGAGAGGAAAGACACTGTGTGAAAGGAAGAGTGGACAGGGGTGTGCAGGGGTCCACTGGGGTCCGCAGGCATCCAACCACCTCTGCCCCGATCACAATGGGAAACTTCTTTCATACTGTTCTTCAGGATGGGCTAAAAATAAGTCCCAGATGGGGTTTTGAGACGTCCAGTGACTTGGACGTGGGATGGTCCTGCACAAGGACGTTCCCAAGGTCATGTGTCCAGAGTTGTGTGGACAACAAAGGGTTCATTTTCATTACAGGTTTTGTCGCTAACTTAACAAGAGGATGTCCTAAGGCCAAGAGCAAGGGAGGACTTGAGCACAGTGTGCAGAAAGAAAATGCCTGCAGCCCCTGTGGTCTCTCCCTAGGCTAGTCTCAGCATCAGTAAGCAGGAAAGGTGGCCATCCCTACTGCTCACAGTAATTAGGGAAAGGCTTTTGCCTTCTGCCTCGTTTCACTTGGGAACTCAGAGAAGTACATCCTCCAAGGTCACTGGGCTCAGAGTGGCAGATTGGGATGGGAGCCCCAGGGTCCCCATGGGCAAAGTGGGGTTGGAAAACGTGAATGATTTGCGTTGGCTCTTTCAACAGACTCCTGGTGTTTGATCAAGAAGGAGCTTTCTTCTTTCATAACAAAAATAACAGTTATGGACCAGACATACTGAATATTACACGTTTTCCCATGAAGAACATGCAAATAATCAGCAGCAGTAGCATTGATTCCTTCATGCGCAAGCATCCTGGAATCCCGAGCTTATTTCATCCAAATCCAGTTTTTGGACCCCTGAGATGTGAAATACCTCTTGGTCTTCACGCTGATTAATGAGGCCCTTGAGAGGGGCCGATTGAACAGGACAAACTAATGAGCAAACTGAGATTTTGAACGGTGCTGGCTCAGCTTGCCCAGAGCCTCACAGAGAGCTGCCAACTACGTGACCGGAGTTAGGTGGGTGCGCCCGCCTTTGCTTTCATGCCCCCTGCCCTCCAATCATACACAGTCCTGCGTGCCCACCGCGTGCAAACACCGGCCTTTACGCGCATCTCTGTGAATCTCCCGCCAGCTCTACAAAGTGGGTCTAGTTATTCTTAGTCCCATTTTACAGATGAGCAACCTGAAGTTCAGAGAAAGAACTATTATTTTCTGAACCTATGGACCTGTCAGAACCCAGAGAATGTTTATCATCCAGACAAGTTTAGAAAAAACCTAGAAGATATGTCACTACATTCACAGAGGATCCGTCTTCAAAAGGCAAGAGAACTAGCACACCTGAGTCACGGAGCCCTTGCAGCGCACCGCAGGGAAGGTGTCTTCCACCCCATGCAGAGGAAGCATCTGAGGAGGCAGAGAGGATAATGCACTCACTCATTCACTCGCTCATTCATTCATCAAACATTAAGTGCTCCCTGCGGGTCAGGCATGGTTCCAGGTACTAGAGGCAGAGTTATAAATGACAAAGACTGAGTCTCTTATTTCACCAAACTCAGCTCTATTTCTCTGCCCTCCAATTCCAGACTGTTCTCATTTCTGGCCCACCAGCAGCAGCCTCCTCAGCGGGTCTCCATTGCTAAGGGGAGGGTATATTACCCCTCCCTGCTCCCACCACCTCCTTAAGAACCATACCTTAGATTTATGACGAATACACGTCCTTCCTCCAACTCTGACAACCTGTCACCTCCCCATCACCCAGGAGGAATTTCACTAACTTCTTCGAAACTTGACTCAGAGCCTCAGAGCCTGCCCTTCATGGTTGAAGAGCTCAGGAAGAACGTGTCAGTGGAGAAAACACAAGCTTTTAAAGCTAAAACCCTTTGGGAGTAGTCTCTTTCACAGCTCATGGCAGAGAATAAAAAGGGGAGAGAAAGCGAGGACCCCACTGACGTACAAAGACTCGAGACACAGCAACCAAACACAGGCTGGGGGTCCCGACTGGATCCTGATTCAGAACCCATTATAATGACAGGAAGACAGTCCGAAGCGAGAACTATTGGCGCCGTGTTACATGGGAGTGAGGTATTAATGTTGATTTTGTTAAAAGTGGCCACACGGGGACCGAAGAAAAAGAGCTTCATTTTATAGAGACGGACATGGAATGGTTTAAGGTGAAATATCAGACTGGGATTTGCTCTGAAACATCATAGCGTGCTCGCTTCGGCAGCACATATGCTAAAGTTGTGACGACCCAGAGAAGATTTCAATTGCCCTGGTGTACAATGGACACGCAAATTCAGGAAGCAGTCTATCTTTTTGGAAGAAAAGATACAATGCAAAGCAAAACAAAAATACCATAGCAAAAAATAAAGGTGAAAAAAACGTGCAAAATACTAATAGCTGTTCAATCTAAACCAGCATGATCCAATAGAACTTTCCAGAATGATGGAAATGGTCTGCATCCAAGTGGTACCATACAGTAATCACGTGTGAATGTTGACTATTCGCAATGTGGCCAGTGCAACTGAGAATTTATTTTTCTATTTGGTTTTCATTCATTTAGATATATGTAGCCACGCTGCATCTGCCATCTGGGACAGCACAGACCTATGTCTACATGAGGTTTCATCTATTCTACCTACTCCAGGCACGTTGAAAGACTTTCATAATACAAACTTACAGAATGCCGGATGAGGCACATCCTGGTGGAGCAGCGGTTGGGTCTGCCGCCTCTGGCTGAGTACAGTCCACATGCATCGCAAGGACCCAGGTTCATATCCCGGGACCAGGGGAACCACCAAGGTAAACAACTAAATAAAACAAATTAAAGTGCTTCTTCCTCCTCTGTCTTCCTCCCTACCTCTGTTCACCTTCATTCCTGCTTGCACCTTTCCTTTCAAAAACAAGAGCAGGAGGTGGGGGGAAGGAACTGATAGATGCCACAACTTGGGTGGAATTGAAACGATGCTAAGTGAAAGACAGCAGACACAAAAGACCGCACTCTGTGATTCCATTCTATCAAAAGTAAATCCACAGAGACAGAATGAAGATTCGTGGTTGCCAGGGCTGGAGGGAGGACAGAACGAGGTGGGGGGAATGAAGACCCAGGGTGGGCGGGGTAATGCTGGGGTCTCCTCCAGCAGACAGAAGGGATTTGGCTGAATGAATGCATGCTTCCTGAGGCCACACTTTCTGAGCCTCCTCTAAGGTAGCAAGCATCAATGAACTACCCCGGATGCGGGGTGGCAGGGGAAGCGGGTGCGAGGGGGGAAACAAGCTATTGACACTCATTCACTGGGAAATTTCTGAGCATTCCAGGTCCAAAGGCTGCCTAACAAATCATCCTAAATAATCTGTGAAACCTAAACCACACTAACATAGAGTAAAAGCCGGGTGCTATGATGAATACGGTCTGTATATAGAAGTGCTGGAGAAGAGCTCGGGGACCACTCTCACACTCGGAGTGAACACTGTTTGCACTTTTTGCCTTTTGTCTATAAAAGTGAAAATTCTCTTCAGATTTCTTACAGCTAGCAAAAACTGGTACTCGCAGAGGGCTTTCAGAGAAGTGAAGGCCTAACTCAAACTTTCCAGAGGCTACTCATTCATATTCAAAAGTGTTTTTCTAAACCTCAGCACTTGCGCTAAATGTAAGAGAAAAAAGCATTGTTGTTGGCTTAGTTAATTCTTCAAATTGAGAAAGAGCTTGCATACTGTTATGCTAACCTAGCCCAACTTTTTTATTTACACCTACCTTTTTTGGTGGTTAAAAAGAATTCTCTCATGCGTCATGTTCTCCGAGACCTTTAGCACATGACAGTAAATCATAAATGTATCTCACGTGCATGTAATCCACTTTAAGAGCCCAACGATGTTCCAGTGCATAAGTTCATAATTAATTCAACCAACCTCCTAGTTGATGGTACTCATTTCTAGGACTTTGTCTTCTAAATAGTGTTGGCTCAGGAATGGACATCTCTACTCTTTCCAGCTGGGAAACCGCTGACCCTCCTCTGCCTGCTCAGCCAGTCCACTCCAAGTGTCACGGGTACTGCAACCCAACAAGCCCCTGGTTCCTGGGATTTCTCATACTCACCTTTGGACCAGACTTTCCATCCTGCTCCTTCCTTGGAAATAGGTAATAGAAAATTCGCACACATTTTCATAATCCGTTTTGTAAGAACTGCTCTTTTAACATTTTGAGAATTATATTTTAACATTCATAGACATAGGAATTCCTGCCCTCCCCCTTTTTTTTTCTGTTGTTTTTTCTAGATTATTTCTGGGAAGAAATGAGTTACAACAGCTCGTGAAGGAGTCCAGGCCTCCCCAGGATGTGCACTTCGGCCTGTGGGTTATTTCAAGGTGAGGCCATAGAGGGCCTGCAGGCTCATGAGAAACTTTTACCACTCCCTTAACTACCTGGAATAATAAACATTGGGCATCTCACCCAGAATTAGGGTTTTTACCAGAAGTAATCTTTCTATCTGAAAAACCTAGTTATATTCATTCCATGAGTCGCCCTCATCATATGAATCCCCTCCTTTGTCCCTAAAGTCTCAGGTCCCCTCTTCTGTTGAGCCCTTGAGATGACTGCATCATGCTGAGTCTGCAGGTGGTGAATCCTCAGGTCCCAGGTCACAGCTCTTATATTGCAATTTTTCAGGCTTTATTGGAGCATTTCATTTTCTGAACTGGGTTCAGGAATCAGTTGGAGTCAGACTAAGTCTCACTTAGGAAATGGAAGAGTCTGAGGTCCAACTTAGAACCAGAATCAGGTCTAGGGCCAAACTGGGTCTGAATTAAACTGGATTTATCGCAACGGGCAGTTTAGATTTAGGCTAAATTGGAGGTTAGATTGAACCTCGGGGAAAATTTCATCCATGCTCTGTTCAAAGAAAGGGACACAAGACAAGGTAACTAGAATAAATCCACCTGTAAACTCCCCATGTCTTCTGATGCTTGGCCATTTCTTCAAAATGGTGACATCAAAGCTCACCTATGGCTCAATTGTGCGTACTCTTAGGAATCACCAGAGCTGCACAGCTGGCAGATTACAGAGGACAATGGAATTTGCAACCTTAGATGAGAAAACAATGGCAGCCCTGAACTGCTCATGGAGAATATGGGAACCAGCCAGACAAATGGAGGGAAAAGGAGACAGAGGTCAAGGACACATTAAAACCCCATGCTCAGTACCAGGACAGCTCTGCTCCAGACCAAATTAGAACTGGGAGTAGGGGGTGGTCCCCTAGTCCTGGAATGTGGAACTCCTACCCCGGAAGTCTGCAGATTTCAGAGACCTAACTCCATCGTTCCCTCCCCACAACCCTTCCTTTGCAAAAAGCACATAACCTCTTCCCCACGTGACAAGGGGTTGAAGAGGCATTTTGAGCAGGAACTCCTCTCTTCCTGTTTAGCCGAAGAATAAATTCCTTTATCCATTCCTCCTTGTGACCCTTGATCTTTATTAGCCAGATGGGAAGAAGCACCTTGGCAATACTGGTAGCACACACACTTTTAAGCTGTACTGGCTTCCAGTCCCTTGCCACAGACTCAGTGAGGAATTACTGGGCGGCACATGTGATTCAAGACTGGTTTCCTCTTGCTGACCCCTGCTGCCCTGAGAAGGAATGTGCGCAAATGAGGCTACAGGATCAGGAACCTCTCTTTAATGTTGAAGACATTGCAGGCTCTGCTGCGGAAGCAAGAGATGCTCAAAAAAAACGTACCCAGACTCTCAGAAAAGTTGTCCTTGAGAGTGTCCTAGGGATCTTTCAGCTGAGCGGTTTGTGACATGGCCAACACCACCTGCCGCACTTCCACTGACACGTGGCGGAAGTCGAGAACCAGCTTCTTGTGGAGCGACAGACCCTTTCTCTGCTAGGTTAGAGGCTGCCCCATTCAAATACCTTTCTGCTCAAATAAACTCTTAAGCATTTTTTATGACTCTGCTTATCTTTGAACATTGTCCTTGAATTTTAGAGCCTTGAGCCACTGACAGTATCTCTTCTTGACAATATTTGTCTCAGGATCCCCTGAACCTCTTCTCAAATACACCTCAGACTTTGGACTTTCTGTTTATTATTGCCTGGCCTAATTTTATCCAAATTCCTGCTGAGTTGATTTCAGAGTCCCCACCTTCAATAGCTGATCCCATTTCCCCTCTGCAACCACCCTTACCTGTGCTCTACTCCCTGTTCCCTTTGGGCTGCCTTCAGCAAGAATCCTGCTAGGCCAGGTTAGCAAGAATGACCCATGGGCAGCCCCTCCTAGGGCAGCAGTTGGATCAATCACCTCCAAAAGATGCACCCACATACCCCTGGGCTCGAGTTCCAGTTCAGGGATGAGAACAACTAGATGGAAATGGGATAGGGTACTTTTTCCTCCTCTCTCTTTCTACCTATTTGCCTTCATTCCTGCCTACAGCTTTTTCATCAACTGATCACCCCCTGCCCCGTACTCTTTGGCTATAAATCCTCACTTTTCACTTTGTATTTGGAGTTGAGCTCAGTCTCTCCCCAACTGCAAACTCCATTGCAGAAACCCTTAGATAAAGCCTGGGTCACTCACACTTCTTGAATAAGAGTCAGAATAAGTTTTTGACACCATAGAGCAGATTCCCCTAGAGAGGGTCATGTGTCCACATGCGGTCAAGGGACAGTCTTCACAAGGCTATGCATCAGGGAGGTGGGTCTCTGAAAGGAAAGTGGGATGCGCTGACTCAAAAAAGTAGGGGGACCAAAAATACCAACCAACTTAGAGTAAAAATGCCATGCGAACAAGAAATGGAAACAACCTAAGTGCCTATCAACAGAGGAAGGGATAAAGAATATGTGGTGTGTGTGCACACACGCATGCACACACACTCAATGGAACACTAGACAGCACTAGAAAAGATGAGACCCTGTTAATCGACCATTCTCCTCAGGTGACACATCCTGGAATAGATGCCTTATCTCTCCATAGCTCATTCTTCCTGTCTGGCTATGGATGGCAGGAGATGAGACTCCGGAGGCTATCAGGATGGCTGAGCCAGTGGACACGGTGGAGGATTATTAGAAATTTGGTGATGGGTGTGGTGTGTTATCCTATATTTGATGAATAGTGAACCTGAATATCTAAAACTTAAATTACTTTGTTAATCAAGCTTACCTCAATAAAAAATAAAATGCTGCTATCAAAAAATGTCATCCATTGTAGAGCATTCGAATTTTTGTGTATAAATATTGCAGCTATGTGAGTGCTAAAATAAAAGTGTACAGGTATAAACAAAAGAAAAGAATCTGTAGCCTCATGGTCTGGCAGTAAATCCTAGAGGATTTACCCTCCGTTCCATGTTCTGATTTGAAAAGAAGTCAGGATCATTGCTAATTAGGCAATATATCTAATCAATGCTTCTCTTGGTCCTGAATTTGCAATTCAATCATCCTAATGATGCGCCAGAAATTTTGAGCCATCCCTAACCTGTGGGCTCCCAGAAAATGTATCTACAACCAAATGGACAGCGAGGCTATGTCCCAGGACTTGGATGAATCTGATAAGTGTGAAGATGTCATAAAAGAACGTCATTTGTCTTTGGAGCACCAATTCCCCCTGAGAGCAGCATCCTTATTGTCCTGTGCTGTCCCCAAGAAGGAGTATAAACAGAGACCTGGCCAGAATTACTCCCAGCACTGAAATTATTTGGGAACTGACTGGGATGTACACATTTATTTTTACATTTGCTAGTCTGGAAAACTAAGACTCAAGCTAATAGCTCCTTATGACATCACTTAAGCAACTAGATCCAGCTATGCCTGAAGTTTTCAGAATTTACAGTTAGGTTAGTAACACTGTGTGTGTAGTGACAATGATTTGGTATTCTTTTTTTTTGGATTAACCAGATAATAGATTCAGATTAGAGGAAAAATACAAGACAATAAAATGATAAAAGTGACCACATCTGCATCCCAGTTCACTCTTTCCTCCTTTTATCTCTATTTCCATGTTCCTTTTTTATAGGCATCCAATATTAGCAGGATGCTGGGGTCTCTACCATTCATAACTGCAAACCATGGGACTGTCTCACGTATTTCAAATCAATCAACAAAATGCTTAACCCAAAGGAATGAGTTAACAATGGTGGAAATTCAGATGTTCATGTAATGCGATGGACTGGAGGTTTACATCCTCCCCCAAATTCACGTGAGAGTCTTACTCTCAACATGCTGGTAATAGGAGGTGGGGCCTGTAGGAGGAGTTTTAGTTATGAGGGTAGATTAGAAGAGAATGGGATTAGAAGAGACTCAAGAGTGCTTTCTACCTAGGCTGACCATACATACAATTTTAAACACACAGTACTGGGTTGTTTTTATTTTTTTCATATTTCCCAACCATCCAGTTGTTTTAATATAAATGTCAGTTTTGTCACATTTTGAATAAACCAGGGCCACCTTTAACGCAGGGCAAATGGGGTAGTTGAGTTGCCCTGGGCTCAGTCTGTGGAAGAGAACAATAAATAGCAGCTGCCCCTTCCGCCCTACATGAAAGACGGCCCTGCTGGTGCTGACTGCGGCAGGCTGAGGCTGCTACTGCTGTTCCTGGCCCTGTGAGGAAACAGGAGCTGGTGGGAAGAGGATTCCCCATTACCCTGTGCTTGTTTCTTCAAAGGAAGCAAAACACTGCAGTGTGGTGGAGACACTCGTAAGCACTATGGAGTTATCTCTAGCACTGTGGGGGTTACTGGGCATTTCTGGCACCATGATGGTTAAAACAGCAAGTGTTTTAGGCAAGACACTTAGAGCCTGGATTATAGGGGGTCAAATTTGGTTTTCACTTAAGGTGACAAAATTCCTTACACTGGGCCTGGGCCTGGCCATTTGTATGAAGTCCCGTTGGACCACAGGTGGTTACTAATGGATCCCTGGTCAGTATCAAATCCTACTGACTTGTCGCTGGCCTGGCTGCTCTGCTCCTGCTCAGATTGCTCTGCCTCCTCCCCTCCCCTGAGTCACCAGTGCATAATTCCACTCTGGTTTGGCCAACCCAATGTTCCGTTGTTGTCTAAAGGAAATATTATCAGCCTATCCCTTCCCAGTTCTGAAATGTGAGGACACAGCTACAAGGTACCATCTATGAACCAGCAGGGCCCTCACCAGAAACAACTCTGCAGGCTCCTTGATCTTGGACTCCCCAGCATTCAGAACTGTGAGAAATAAACACTCACCCTATAAATCCCCCAGTCTGTTGTTACAGCAGCCTGTAGAAATGAAGGCATCTAACAGAGACCTATAGAGCATTTCCCATGTGCCAGGCAGGTGCATTGATACAAGTATATATATGCAAGTGTTCTCTGCTCTCAAAAACTCTGCAGATAGCTCTCAGAGAGCAGACAAAATAGATTAACAGTTACATACCAGGAAGGTAACTGCTAAGATGCTGCTGCTTCTTGAACACATAACCTCTGGGGAGGGAGACAGCCACCAGGAGAGGCTTCCCCGAGACCCAGTACCTTGTTCCAGCCCTAGCACAAGCATCCAGCACACAGCTTTTGCTCCTTTGCTCTCTGTAAATGCTGACTACACAACAGAACTAGCTGGTAGGAGACCTGGGCTGTGAATCTCTCTTCCAGGACTGCCCCTG
The DNA here is from genome assembly GCA_004363575.1 of Solenodon paradoxus. Lineage (NCBI taxonomy): Eukaryota > Metazoa > Chordata > Mammalia > Eulipotyphla > Solenodontidae > Solenodon > Solenodon paradoxus. The sequence continues at coordinate 56,575 of RJWH01003232.1, read as the reverse complement.
CAGCTCTGTCCAAAAGGCACTCCATCGAGCTTGGCAGTGTTCACCTCAGCCCAAGGGGCCACCAACCTGTCAGTTTTGTTTATCCTGCAGTAGTCTCTGGGTCCTTAACATCCTTTTGATTCCCAAAGTTGAAGAGTTTTGCACAGGATAAACAACAGGGGGCTGTATTAGGGCCGAACTTCAGGCACTGGGTGTTACAGTCATGATTTTTGAGGCTTGATGAGTGAAAACTGGTGAGCTAACTTGTGCTCTGGGCTTGACTGCAGCTTCCTTCAAGCAAGTCCAAAGGAGGCTGAGAAGGGGAGCCATCAGCCAGCAACCTCTAAGTGTGCTGATTAAAGTTAATGAATTACAGTGAAAAGTCATCTCCATGAGCTGGAGGACCAAGGGCTGCCCCAGCTGGCAGTGCTGTGTGTCTGAGATCAAATGCCACGCACTGTCAATCAAGCAAAGAGCAGGAGACATAGGAATGCAAGCTGAGAGCACAAAGGCTCAAAGGTGAGATATCAGGAAACACTCATGGACTTGACAGTAACTTCAGGAGTATAAATATTTCATCTGTGTGCCTCAGTGTGTGGGTTTGCACGTCGGTGTCCGTGTGCGTACGTGTACTACAACTGTGCGATGGTGTATACATGTGCACATGTGTGCATTTTATATCTGTATGTGTGCAGTTGTGTGCAGATGCATAGATGTGTCTGTGTGATTCTGGGGTCGGGGGGGAGTGTTCACTTGCATGTCCCATTCGGGGCAGAATTCCCCATTAGGCACTAAAGCCACAATACCCAGAGTCCATGACACCTTAAGTTGATGTTTTGACTTTTAGACTCAGAAGAAACAAATGGCTGTAATAATAGTAATTCCAGCCTGGCTTATTCACCCTTATTCCCACACAGATGCAAAATAAGATACTTTAAATTCCATGAATTAATACCAATCTAAGACCCAACACAAGGGCTCAAGGCTTGGGGTGGACTTGTCAATAGACTTGGCCAAGGCATAACTTGTAGCAAGGAGGGAGACAGCAAGCTCGCTTTCTCAGGACTGTCTCTGCAAACGACTCCACCGACACTCCTAAGGCACAGGGAAGGGTTCAAGTGCACAGGACAGGGTAGATTGGTAGGTCAATCAAGGGCAACTGCACACGCCTCAGACATGCGCCTGGGCAGTGCTTCATCACACAAGTTTGGATGCCAGCTGCTAAGGCCCTCCTACATCAAAGGGATGAATTTAGGTCTGCTCAAACCCCTCTGCGCATGCTCCTCCAAGGAGCCTTGTGCTGGAGAACAGAGGCTGCCCACCAAAACCAACAGCTCCTGCATTCCTACAAGACACACATCTCAGACAACTTTAATCTTGGACAAAGGTAAATGTATTTTATTGCCCAGGCGCTGTCAGTCACTAAAAAAGATAAACACTTTCATTTTCTAATCCCTAACAAAAGGGACCCATGACAGCAAAAGTGCCGTAGTCCTAAAGCAGCCAAGTCCAGTGTCCAGAGCAGGACGAGGTTGGCACTCAGACATGGCTGAATGAGTGAGTGACCCACAAGTGGTGCTGTTCGGCTAGGCTGCAGGCAGTGGGAGTGGACAGGAGCTCAGAGTGTGGGTGGCCTCGCCTTCTGGTTAAGATCTTAGAAACTCTACGGAAAACGTGGAACATGGAGGGGGTGTGGCATCCAGGCTGGAGTTCTGGAAAGCCCCTCTGGCTGTTCTGGAGGCAGGTGGGGTCAGAGTCGGATGAGCACGAAAGTGGAAAGAAGGAAGACTCTCTAGGGCCAGAAGGCCCTTCTGGTTAGACCTGACTCCTGGCCAGCGTTTCCAAGGTGTGGTATCTAAGACTCTGCTGATGCTTGGACAATTTGGGGAAGCAAGTTCCCACTGCATCAGATAACCTTGAATCCTAGACTTCAGAAGGCCTTCCCTTTTCATTCCTAAATCATCTAAATCATCTCCTAAATCTGCTCACTACATCAAGGAGAAAGTCTCTTTGGTGATAGTCTGTTTTTAAAACCTCTCTAATCCGGTTAGTATCCCTGTGTAACAGTAAGAACACAACCAAGTTCTTCAGAGATAACTGTACCTGCTTATTATTTGATAACATTATTTTTATTTTCATTGTATTTTACTGCACGGTTGTCTTCCGGTTACAACAGGCAGCTCTGGGTTTTCCATGTATCATAGTGTTAGAAAGTTTCTTGTTAAAAGAATGATATAAGTAGATAAAAGGGCAATTCAATTTAAAAACAGTATTGTGGAGCTCGGCAGAGAAGCTGGTGAACCTGCGAGGGCAAGATTCAGATCCTCCCCACAGAGCAACTAGGACGCCACCTATTCTCCAGAAACAAACGTGGAGAAGCAGGCACAAAGGCTACAGAGATGCAAGTTTTCACAAAAGCAAAGGGCAGGAAAAACGTCCTGGTTCAGAGCTACACCAAGCTTGGAGACTCCTTGACCCCACCAGACACGGGCGCCATGGGGCCAGGTTTTACTCTGAAGGTGAGCACCACGCATAGAGACAATGACCCTGGAAGGCTCCACTTGGAGACTATTACCCTGTACCAGCCAGTGCTATTTACCCCGCTTGGGAGAATCACGAGTTCCTTTGGTTATGTGTTACATGCAATGGATGAGCTACATTAGGGGCCAAGCTGTATCCTTAGTAAAAAGCTCTCCTTTGAGATCCAGAAACCACTCATACCAGGAGAGCTATGCTGATCTGAGAGTGGCCAGGGGCCAGAGGGCACATGGCCCCACTGCACAGACACTCCCGGAGGATTGCTAACTCAACAGTGGAATGTTCTCACACTATTTAAAATTCTCCTTCCTTCCCTCCCCAGCCTTACCCCGAGTGAGCATAGTCGAATTGACGTATTTTATCTGCATTTTAGATGTGCTTGCACTGCAGTCCACATACTCTTTGGAGCAGTCAGTCCTGGGGTTCAAATCCTGACTTTTCTACTTCCTAGCTGTGGGATCTTACAAAAGTGACTTTGTCCCCATCCAGATGCGGTATCCTCATCTGTGAAGGGGAAATGGTAATGAGAAAATAAGCCAAAAGAAAAAAGAGAAGTACAAGATGGTCTCATTCATAGGTGGACTCTAAGAAACAGACAAACCCCAACAAAACTCACAGGACACAAGACAGTGGCTGCGGACGGGAAGGGGAGGGAAGGAAGGCGGAAACAAGGTGATGGTAAGGGCGCTAGAACCAGCTGGTGGATGTGGTGAGAACAGCAGACTGAGGTGTGGTTTCAGTATTCTTAAATGAATTTAACAATGTAAACAAAAGAAATAATAAAATTACTAAACAGAGAGATATGGATCCCTGAGTTACCATGAAAATTGAACATAACTTAAGGTCTATCATGTCCTTAGCTATGAAAGACTATAGAAAACTCATTCCTACAGATCCAGAGTGGAGTTTCCACTTGTGAACAAAGTGTGACTGGAACACAGCCATGCCTATTTTTTTACACACTGCCTGTGCTATTTTCCTGCATAAGAGCAGAGCTGAAATACTTGCAAGAGAGTCTGGATGGCCCACAAGACTATAATAGTGTCAAATTAATTAAACAAAGAGGCCATCAAAATGAGGGAGTTCTAATATCTGAAGGACGGGTCTCCCCAAGATGTTCCAAACAGGCATCTCCAAGACGTATCACTTTGACCTGTGGTCTGTTTTGAGCTGAGGCCAATCAAGGCCCTGCAGGCTCATGAGAAATTTTACCACTCCCTTAACTATCTAGAAGTATAAACACTAGGGGGTCTTACCCAGAATTTACTACCATACAACCTTTCTATCTGAAAAACCTGTGTGTATGTATATATATATATATATATGGCAGGGCAAATATCTAAATACAGAGTACTGGGTCTTCATCAAAGAAGTTACCCTCCTTGTCATGTAAACCTCCCTCCTCTCTCCGTGAAGTAAAGGCCCCTATCCCATTCCTGAGTTTAGGATTTACATGCCCATTTTGCCTCACTGGCTTTGAAATCCACATGTGTCGACTTCCCTACCTACATACATAAATTTGTTTTTTTCTCCTGTTAATCTGTGTAATGGTAATTTGATGACTGACCAACCTAAGCAGAACCCAGAGGGATCAGGGGAACCTTTCCTTTCCTCCCCAACACACCATAGCTCCCTAAGTCAACAAACCCAAACTTAAGCCAGTCGGTCAGAATCTGCCTGTCACTGGAGTTACTTAATCTACCTTGAAGGCACGTAGTCCCTCCAAATAAAAAGGGTAGCCCTGCATTAACCACGCTTGCCTGGGGTACTCTCCTGTCCTACTCACCCGGGGCTATAAAACCCTGTTCTTCTGTACAGCCCTTCGGAACTCCTTTCTATTTTCTAGACTAGCTGCTTCCTGATCCATGAATCACTAAATAAAAGCCAACCAGATCTGAAAATGAAGTGCCTGTGGAATTTTCTCTTAGCAAAAGTAATACTAAGTTAAAAATAATTTTAATAACAACTTTTTTTCAAATTTAAAATAATATGAAGTTCTTTTCTAAAGGCTCATTTCAGAATGTATCACCCCAAATTATGCTTCTCCGGCATATTGATTTCTTTTTTTTTTTTTTAAGGAAAGGGGCAGGCAGACAGGAAGAGAGAGGAAAAAGAAGCGCTTTATTTTATTTTTATTTAGTTGTTCACACTGGTTGGCTCCCCCTTGTACCTGGGATTTGAACCCAGGGGCATGTGGCCTGCACTCCTTGGGAGGCGAATGACCCTACCGTTGCACCACCAGGGCGCACCAGTGTACTTATTATTTTGAATTAAAAGTCCTTGAGAGGTGCACCCTGATGGCCTTGCAGTTTAACCCAGTCATAGTCCACATACATCCCAAGATCGCTGGTTCAAGACCCGGAGCCAGGGAAACAGCCAGTGATGAACAACTGAATAAAATAAAGTGCTTCTTCCTCTTCTCTCTTCCTGCCTGCCTGTCTGCTCACCTTCATTCCTGCCTGCGTCTTTCATTAAAAAAGGGAAAAAAAAAACACAAAACCAGCTTTGCAAAAAATATTAAAGGATGCTCTATAAAGCACAAAGAAACCACACACAGTAAAACAGCAAATATTAAAGTGGAGAGGAAGAGAAGAGAACAAAAATGTGGATAGTTAGAATGAGTGGAAGACTAATATGCTTTCAGATAAAATAGGTAGTAAACATAAAACTGTGACTGCTAACTTCAGGGTAACTGCAAGATACATTCCCAGGGAGAAAGCGAAGAAGAAAACAAAAGGCGAAATCAATGAAAACATAACTGCACCCATTGGACCTAACAAGAGAAAGAGAACAAAGTCATCATCTGGAGCAACATACAAAAGACAAATTATAAAATGACACTCAGCTGCTGTATATCGATAATCACTCTAAGTGTTAATGGGCTGAACTCACCAGTCGAACAAAGACTCAAAGTCAATGGCTGGAAGACAATACTACAGTCGAATGGCAACCACAAAGTAGCAGGAATAGCTATACTCATATCAGATAAAACAGACTTCCATCATAAGATGAGCCAACAGAAATGAGACGTAATCACTAGGTAGCAATCGCCTCCTATGCTGACCTGGGCAAACAACCGCATCCTGGCTGCAGAAATAATTGACCTGACTCTGAAAAACACAGACCAGTCAACCGCCTAACTGCGTCCTTCATTACATCATCTGGGACCAGTTACCCCATGCTCAAAAACAATAGCCGCATACCCTATAAAAAGTGTCTTAAGATCTGAGCCTGGCTGAATGCTCACCCAGCTGAGAACCTTCCCAGCGTGAATCGGGCGAATAAAGTCGTGCCTCAGAGTATCTTGACTCCTTCATCTCCATCCCTTTCATCACGGGCCTATCATAATTGGTGCCGAAACCCAGGAGACCAGGTTTTTAAGATCCTCCTGGGGGGGGGGGGGCGGTCACCTGGTCCCCCATCTTTGACCCCGACCTAAGACACCAAGACAGCATGCCAACTTCTCCCAGCTTCTTTTCACGGCGCTGAAAGGTTTTCTCTGGGCTCCACCGAGGAAAGAACGCCAATTAAACAAAAAGTCCAATAGCCCGGGCTTTGTTGGGGTTTGCGCACCCGGGCGAAGTTCTCCCGTCCGCAGAACAGGGGCCGGGGAAGTCGCGCCCGAACAAAGGGAAGCGCACTCTTTAAGCAAATCGTAGTGGCGATTGGGGATCGGTCCTGTGATTCCAGGTGTGGGCTTCAGTGCCGCAGTCTGGAGTCAGCCACCTTTTCCGGGTACGGCCGCTGCTGCTTTGTCCCTGGGCCAGCCTGACAGGCGCCTCTCCCTCCACTCACACAGCGGCCTCAATTCAGTAAGTCCTTAACAGTCTCCTCCTCCTGGCTTCTTCATTCCATTCCGCTCCGGAACTTGGGACTCCTGTCCCTCTTGGAACATCTGACGGGTCAGTTGAAGCAGCCTTTCCGGGAATTCCCTCCTCCTGGTCACTCTTGGGGACGCCCAAGACATGGCCAGAGCCCTTTCTCTCAGCTCATTAGACCCTCCTGAGGGGACGCCTTACTGAAGATTTGACAGCACGTCGGAACTGTCTTCGGACTTCCCTACACTCTCAGAATTGTGGGCACGCGCCCTTCTCTACCGCCAGCAGACACTCCACTAGGATGTCTGGTCTGCCATAAGGGATGCCTCCTCTGTCTCTCGTCTCAAATTTGGCCCCAATATTCCCTTGATAATTGGTCACACTGGCCAGAATACAGAACTTTTGATTTAATGTTCTTACTAAGCTCGATTCATATATCTGGCGTTGTAAAAAATGGTCCAAAGTCCCACATATTCAGGCCTTCTGGACCCCCTACGGCCAATCCTCTCTCTAAGCCCTTTTCCAATGCCATAGTCTACCTTTTCAGATCTCTGCCTTTTAGCCACTGCAGCCCTCTTAGGGCAGGAAGTCTTGCGCCTTATCCCTTACACTCAAATCCAAACCTCCTCACACTCCCTCCAGTCTCTCACTTCTCATTGAGCCATTTCTAGTGCCTCTCCCTCCAGATACCTTCTCCACAACCGCGATCTCTCTCCAACCTCCATCGCTCCTGTCAAGCCCACAACCCTCCTGCCCCTGCCACCCTCAGATGCCGAGCTCTCTACTCACGATTGCCTTCAGCTCCTTGAACTCCTCACCAGCCCCGTCTCATCCCACCCAGAAACTACCCCCCATATGCAAACTCCCTACGTCACTGTGGCCCTCAGATATGCCCCCAATCCCTCCATTTGGTGTGATGTGGATAATTTTTGCCACGACAGCGGAAATTGGTTAGGAAACTCTTTCAAGCTTGTTTTTATCCCTGCTCTAAGCCTAAAGCTCTCTACTTTCTCAGACTGCCTCTTTCCTACCCCTCTCACATTCTCTGAATTCAGAGGCTATTACCCCCACAGAACTGGTTTTTCCACTCCATTGGCCTCCCAATAATCCCCAAGCCTCCATTTCAACCTTTGCTTCCGATCCAGCCTTCCCTGACCTTACTCAAGGGTGCAGGCTGCAAATGGGCCAGCAGACTTAAAACCGAACTCTGCTGTCTCTGCTCCCTCAGGGCACCTTCCCTTAGCCTAGGTATCCAGAGCCAGGGCTGGTCTGCACTGTCTTCATGTTCCCTGTTCTTGCCTAGTCTCTTTCTCGCAAATGGAACACTGCTGAGGCACGTTCCCCTCAGGCCCTACTACTTTCAGGGAGTTTGAGTATGTGACCTGTGTTTATAATCTCTCCTGTAATCTCTTTATTATCCTCTACCACTGCAAACTAGAATACTTGGGAAATGGTCCACAGACCCCCTCAAAAAAAAAAATCTTTTTAAGGAAGTCTTTCAGGTCTTTAATAATAGAGATAAGGAGCCTCAGTAGCAACATCAAAAAGCTCAGGCTAAAGTTGAAGTCCAATAACTGGGCTTTCAGCTCCTGGCCACTATCAGAGACCTCGCTGCTGGCACCCAGCTGGGCTCAGGGTCTCTACGGGCACCAGGCCCATGTTTCTGGGTACATGCTTCACATGCAAGTGGGAGGGCCTTTAGGCCTCCTCAGTGCCCCAACCCTCAAGTCCCCTTGGGACCCTGCCCTTTGTGGTATGGACAGAGGAGGCATTACAAGTCCACCCTTGGGCCCCCCAAGTTAAGCGGCATTCCCGCCTGGTCCCTCATTGCCAGCAATGGCCCACAAACTGCTGGGAGCACTGATGGAAGGCAGAAGGTGGAATTCAGACCCCCCCCCCCAGTAGATGGCCACTGAGATCCCCTTAACCATGATCGAGCCCCAGGTGCCTGGTGGTGGCAGGTAAACTGATCTTATTTTAACTGATACGAAAGCCGCATGTTTGACTCTAACTTATTCTGGCCCTGTTGGAGACTCCTCAATCTCTATTATGGGGGTAAATGGCACACCCTCATTCCCTAAAGCCACCCCTCCTGTGTTGTTGGAAAGTCTTTACTATCTCTTCCTCTCTTAAGGAGCAACAGCCTGAAAACAACCTCCAGGTCTTCTCACTGGCATCAAGGCTAGAGTGCTTCTCTAAATCCACTCCCCTCTCTTTTCTCCAAACTAGGTCTTTTCCTAAAGGGTGGACTGTAATTTCTCCTCATCTGCTCTCTTCTCAACTGAAAATCTATATAACTCAACCCCTATCCCAATACCTTTGTTCCACTCTTTACCATAAAGTTTTTCTCTCTCTCTGACTAACTTCCGGTGCTCTCTCTCTCTACCTGTCCTGCCCACTGTGAAACCCACAGGCTGATGCTAGTCTGTTTGCTGTTTTTTACATCTGTAAGTCAGACAGCAGCTAAATACTACAAGCAGCTACAGGAGAGAAACAGATCTCTCGCTCTCTCTGTCTCTCTGTAACTATGGTTATTTTACTCTTTACTACTTAAAGAAAATATTGTTTGCTGATATTTTCATGGTCAAATATTTGTGAAAAAAACAGGTTTACATGCTTTACCAAATTAAGAAAGTACTCTTTTCTCTTAAGTATGAGCGCTACTAATGAGCCAGGAGGCAGAGCCATCTTCCTCCTCCCAAAATTACTGCTCTCAGGAATCCACTGCTCTCTACTCTTGGTAGCCTCATCCTCTCATCCTACTAAATTTAAAGAATAATATTAACCTGGGTTTCTCTATTGTTTCTCTGTAGAGGCATACCTTTCAGTATTTGTAGACACTTTCACGGGATGGACAGAGGCCTCCCCTGCTACTTCAGAAAATGCTCGCGAGGTTTCTGGGTCCCTCCTGAGAAGCCTCATCCCTCGGTTGGGCCTCCCTGCCTCCCTTCAATCCCACAAGGGATCAGCGTTTATCTCTCAAGTAACACAAGTGGCCCAGGCATTAGACGTCAAGCGGCACCTTCATTCTTCATATGGACCCCAGGCTTCTGGCAAAGTAGAAAACGCTATGGCCTTCTAAACCAACACCTAACCAAACTCTGCTGCAGGCGCACCTGCCCTGGACTGACGACTGCCTCGCTGCAGCCGCGGTCTGCCCATCGGCCGCATATATTAAGCCCTTTTGAACTAACGTATGGTCGTCTTCCCTCGTTAGAAAATTCCCCGCCCTCGCAGTGAAACTTTGGCGACCATTTTCCCCTCCTCATACGCCCCAGGAAAGTTCTCCGAGAGACGGCTGATCGACAATTGCCTGATCCAGAGACAAGCCCCAACACCGCTGCAAAATACGCCCAGGAAACCGGGCTTCCTTAAGGAATTACATCCAGCTCCCCTTACACCCCTCTGGTCTGGCCCCCACTAGGTGGTTCTGACAACTCCACGTGCCCGGCTCCAGGGCTCTCCCCACTGGAGACGCCTAACCCGGCTGGAGCTGAGTCCATCGGCGCCCCCAACCCCAGGAACATTAAACCCCATTCCTGAGGAAAGGAACGCCTACGAGGTTCTCCTCGAATCAGGGCTCGAGCTAAAAAATAGTCCAAAGTCGGCAAACCTCCCACGAACTCCACTGAGTCGCTCTATCCTTTAGGACCAATCTTAGCAGCCAATCTTAGCAAGAACGAGAGATCAAATAGCTTTGACCATTATATGACCGTCATCCACTATCTGTGGTTGCAGGGAGACCAAGACTTACGCCCCCGATCAAATTCTCTGGAACCCCTTCTTATTCTCCTTACAGGCTTGGACTAAAAATGCTATATATTATAACCTTCTTCTTTTTCCTTTTTCATCCAGATCTCTCTCACTCCTCTTCCCCTTCCCTCTCTGTTCCCGCTTCCCTGCTACCATTCTCACCCTCCTAACCAAACACACTACTCTAACTCTACCCGTGACTGCTGGATCTGCATTAACTTTCTCTCAGTCACCTTCCAGGCTCACTCACTCGATCCTCAACAGTGGGCATCAGCACACAGTTTTTCTTATACTTATTGACAAAAAAATAAACCTTAATTTTTTAAAAAGATGTGCAGGACACTGACTTTCCTTTGTTGTCCAGAAAGCAGATCAATCTCCCAAGTGAAAGGCGGCCTCCCTGCACAGAAGGGCAAAAGTCATACTTGTCATCAGAGATCGGGTCTCAGGGCCAAGTAGGCTATATAAACACACCTTGCTAATTCTTCACCAGTTACTTCCCCTGGCCTGAACCCCTCTGCCTTATCAATTCTTCACAATAGTATCGTTTCTTTGCCTTATGTTGGGAAGGAAAGAAAACTTCCTCTACCCTTCCAGTCAGAGGCTAGAAAATAATTAAATTGACAAAAGAGCGATCAGCAAAAGAAAAGACAGACTTTAACTCTGTACATTGGGAGGCCATGGAATAATGAAACCTTTTATCTGGTCTTCCAGTAAGGTTACATTGTTATAAGGTAACCAGCGAGATCGGAGAGACCCACCACAGTCAGGGAGAATTTAAGAGGAGTTTATTAAGCCGGCTGCTGCATGAGGCAGAGCACAACCCAAATCATGCAGCCCCGAGTCTATTTAGCTCAGGGTTTATGAAGGTATGTGATTCCGGGTACTTGGGCAGGTGTAAGTGCGGTTACAGAAGCAGAACGAGGCGGTTAGTTTTGCTCAGAAAGTTCTGTTCCTCAGACTCCTGGAATCAGGGCAAACAATTTCAAGGTACATCTTGTGGGTTGGCTATCGCTACTTCTGCTGTTATACAATTAACGAGGACAGTTGGTTACAATATAGTCTCTAGAAAAGGGGTAATACATTTAAAAGAGAAAAACAAAATAAAGAACTTTGCAAATTAAAGAGAAAAAGAATGCTGCAGAGTTTATCTATATATACTTTCCAAAACAGACCTTGCAAGGCCTAGCCTGGGAGGATAAGGTGGTAAGACAGTTTCTCATCTCCAGAACAGCACTAAAATTTCCTTGTTTAGGGAAATAGATAATTAGGGGGAAACCATCATTCTCGGATCTTCTGTCTCTTCACTTCTTTCAGTTCAAAATAATCAGATCGGGCAAAGGATAGAACTGGCCTGTTCATGGTGAACTTGACATAGTGTATACACTATGATTTACAATTGTAACTGGGCATGAACTTAACCATTCAGCAGCACTGGAGGAGAACTGAGAAGCCCATGACATCTGACTAACATACAGTCTAGCTGCAGATGAACACAGCCCCTTATCTGAGACTCAAGTCCAGGGGTAATGTGGTCTGCATTCTCTGGGAGGCAATTGACCAAACCATACTCCATCAGGACACACCTAAATTTATTTTTCATGTTTCGCCCTGGTAAGAGTCACGGTTTAGTCCACTGCCTCCAGCTAAAGCACAGGCCACGTATATCCCAGGTACCTGAGTCCGCGCTGCGTTCCAGGTCAGAGAGAACAGTAAAGATGTGCAACTAAATAAGAATAAAGTGTTTCCTCCTCTCTCCTCCTGTCTGTCTGCCTACTCACCTTCATTCCTGCTTGTACCTTTCCTTTAAAAAAATTTTTTTGTTTGTTTTTCATTACATTGGGGCCCCAGCCAAGATCCTAAAAGGGTAGAGGGATTTTTTTTCTCCTCTCTACTTTCGGCAAATAGGAGAACATTATGAGAATCCCTCTTCTGCCTTTTTAAAGTTCTCCTAGTGAGTCTCAGAGTTCACATCCTGCTTCTGTCTTTCGCTCATTTGGAGAGCTGGACTAAGACCCCCAGCATGGCCTCCCTGGCTGGAGTTACCAGGCAGCTTGCCCTCCTCCTTCAACCTACCTGGCAGTCTGTCCTGAACGCTCTGTGCCCCAACCCCAGTGCTGTCTCCTCTGCCTTGAGCCAATTTTCAGAGCTCACCTTAGATATGGTTTCCTGGGTTTCCCGGTTTCCAGGAAGAAACTTAAGGCCCTTGGGGCAGGGGGTGGGAGAAATGGAAAAAAGGCTTCCATCCAGTTTGGCAGAGATATTTACATAACAATGACACCTTGCTGGAAGTCAGGTGTTTCTTGCTCCCCCCAAACCGGTCTTTATTATATTAACATGTCTGTTTCTTTTCTCTTTCTTGCTGCCAGGCTAGACTCAAGTAGGAGAGAGAGCTGTGGCATGGGAATGGAGGGTGGAACTTTCTGCAGGGGTCTCACAGGACTCCAGGCATCCTGACCACATTTGTGCTTGGAGCCTCGCAATCCTGCTAAGAACCTTCATATCATCTGTGGTCTTGATGAGGGAGAGTTTAGGATAAGATGTGAATTTCTATAGTCTTCTAAGCATTGCTACAAACTTCCAAAAGCAGCAGGGGAGCAGACAGAATAGAACAAATACAGCCTCCATTCAGAAAACAAAATACCATAAAATTCCTTGGCACCAGAGAGCTTTTAGAAACAAACTGCAAAGTGCCAGGTCTTTGATGATTAAAGCACTCCTTTTTTATCAACGTTCTGCTTGAAGGACCCCTCCTCAAGCTCAGCTAGGGACATCAATTTAGCCCTCTTTCAGCAAACAGGAGAGCAGCCTCTTTGTTAGACCCCTTTCTCCTTTTTTTTCTTTCTCCTTTTTTCCTAACAAATCTTGAAAACTGCAGCTCCATAATGTCTCAAGAATTCTTTCCTGAACCTCCTGTCACTGAACCCAGCAGTGTAGCATCCCGGTTATGCTTTGAACTTGGTTCTATTCTTATTCCTTTGTTAGGACTGAGGCAAGAGGTACAGAGTGGTCAAGTGACCTGCTTCTAATCAGGGAGCTAAAGACTCAGACCCAGCCCTTCAGTCTCCAAACCCACCGGTGGCACAACTCTGTACTCCAGCAAAGCAGATTTTTCAACAAGAATTTGTTGTAATTACTTAACATAGATATTATGCATATGTCTACATCTGACTTAACTCATTAATGAGGGAAGCCAAATAATGACAAGACTACTTCAGTGGGAGAAATTAAAATGCTGGGGAAAAAAAAAAAAGCCCAAGAATGGGGCACACCCAGGTAGGTTAGTCATTGGAGACAGCTAAGGTGCAGGCCATGGAAAGTCCAAGGGTCTGGGATTCCTGACTGACCTGGACCAGAAGGGGGAGTTAAAACAAAAAAGGGAGAGATGAGATGCAACTTCTGTTAAGTCGGTGCAAAACTGTTAACACTGTTAAGACAACAGACTCAACTGGAGTTTCTTATACAAAGCCTCTTGTCCTCAAACCAGCACTTAAAAGTTTCAACTCTCCTGGAAATGTGATTTCAAACCCATCAATCAGAAACTGCCTGATCAGCACTAGTCAGGCTATGTGTCTGAGATCCCTGCTGTCCCCTATAGAGAATGACCTTGCAATTACTACTCTGTTTTGCCTCCTGTCACTTCATCGGCCCCACTCCTGGCTCCTGTAACCCTTTCATTTCGTACCGCCCCTCAAAACACCTGCCTTTCCACTACTGACTTGGCTACTGCCTGACTCAAATCAATTTTTGCTCAAATAAACTCTTAAAAAAATGTAATATGCCTTAGTTTATCTTTTAAAAGCCTTTCCTTTTATACAGTTTCTTGGAACTCCCTCCTACCTAGCTAGACTGGCTGCTGCCAGATTCCAGAATCATTGAAAAGCAGAGTAAGATCTTTCACTTGTCCTCAGTGGCCGTTTGTCCTTCCCCTCAAAGTCCATTGGCCAAAACGTAGTCACATAGGCAAAACCTTGTCCCAGAGGTGCCTGGGAAATGTAGTTCTCATTGAGAAGCTAGTCCACTGAAAAACCAGTGGGCTTAATATAAAAAAGGAGAACGGTGAGCGGTTTGTGCCATGGTTAGGTAACTGAGTATTTGACAACTTCCAGGTCAGCTTCCAGACTGATGACTTCTATTGATGTCAGGAGCTTCTGTAAAAGAAATTTATCCCAAAGTTGTTAAATAATTGGAATTCTTTCCATTCTATTGTGTAACAAGTGAAAAAGGTCAGTGCCTTTTATGGGTATAAATGTAGACTTATTTATGTATCTATATACCTGAAATTCTGGAAGGATACTCAGCAAATTGTGTTTTTGAAAAATGGTTAACTTTTAGAGGGCAGAAAGGACTGTAAGAGGGTCGGTAATTGTATCTTTCATGTCATTCCCTGTTATATTGCTAAATATACTTATGATATGTGCATATATGTATGTGTGTATGTACATGTACACACAGATATGCATTTCTTCTTTAACAATGAGAACCAGTTAACAAAAATAAGTATGAATATCCCTTTGACTCAGAAGCCTACAATTGCATTTAGAATTGAAGACGAATTTAGAGGAAATGCAAGTCAAGATACACTATCAAATGCGGGGAGCAGTTAAAGATTCATTTGACTACTGTTCAATGATGCTGTTCATTTTTTAAATTATATGTAAATATATATGTGATATAAATATACATGTGCAGGTACATGTATAGTTAGATATAATAACATAAAAGCAGAAACAATCGGGAGGCGTACACATCAAATTGTGAACTGTGCTTATCTCCAGAGCTTAAGAATATGGGGGAGGTTCACTTCCTATTTTATTTATTTTGGTAATGATTTTATTATTAGATTGACTCATATTTTAACAAGCAGGGTGGGGGAATCAAAGATAAAAATGGAAAGATTCCAAGTAGTTCTTTTTTTTTTTTTTAATTTCTTTTGCCACCACTTTAGATGCTAGGCTCTGATTAAATATTTCAAGGAGACTTCATTAATATATGACAGAAGAAAGTAGAAAATATGACCATGGTGCCAGGTCCTTAGAATACAAAGATGAAGTCAATCCAAGAAGGTTTCAGTAATGGAGTCCCAAGTAGTGAAATAAGGGTAAGGATGGAAGAGGAGGTGGGCAAGGAGTTGAAGAGGGAAAACATTGCCAGGATGGATCAACCCTCTCTGCATCATGGTTCTACCCCAGAACCATAATGATGCAGGGATGACATAGTTCAAAATCTATAGGGCAGTGTGCAGATGTATGAGTAGAAATTTAACTGGCAAAAATCTGAGACTTCTAAGAGGAAGGACCCCACCTTAGCAACTTGGGTCTGAGATGCACCCCTAGATCTCACTCTGTTTATACTCCAGGTAACCTGGATACACCCATGAAAGGAGAAGTCACCACCCCTCATATATATTCGAGAATTTATCTTGCATGAGTGACAGGCAGGCAGCACAGGTCATACACACACGTGTACATTCCCTTGATGGAACTTTCCTGGCCCGCAGGGAGCTTACACTTACTGTTTCTGCTTTTAACAAACTTGCTGTGTGATCCTGATCAAATGGCTCTCTCCACAAATTTTTTCTGGACGGACCATGCACCTCATCAGTGTGTCTCAGCCCACACTTCCCACATCGTTAACAGGTACTCAGTAAATATTTGTTGAACAAATGAGTAGTACAGGAAGAAGAAATGGTGAATAACCTGAATTGTCTGCTAAAATCATCATCCTACCAGCAGTATAAGGCAGAATCACAAATAGGATAAACTAAGGCAAAAGAGAGGATTAAATAATTGCTGGAGGTGGGGTAGGGAAGCGTTATATTATTATTTTGAAGTTATTAGAAATATTCTGATGCAATACTGTGTTATTATGACAAACTCAGAAAAAGTATGTTTAAACTTGTGTTTAGTAAGATAGTAAACCTATGATAGACAAGTAAAACATACGTCAGCTATGTCCTGACACACCAATGTATGTTAAAGAGTGATAAGTAAAATGACTGTTAAGTTGTGATAACTCAACTAATATGATAGCCTGAGATTCAAGCTATAAAAAGGGGCTCAAGCAAGTCAGTCTCCTAGACTCCAGCATAGACCCTATGACCATCCGTAAGTGATCAGCTGGAAGCAACTGCTCGCCAGTGTCCCGTCAGATGCGCAGCTCTCACCAGACAAAACTCATCTCTGCAGCCACTGTTGGAGACGATCTTCATGGGGCTGAACTCAGGCATCAGGAATTGTGAGTAATAAAGCCTGTGTGTAACTTGCAACTAATATTCGTGTGGTCCTATCTTACTCCGGCAGCATAGATATATTCATATTTATACAAACTCTCCTGAGAGCGAATAAGTAACAGAGTGTCCCTAGAGCAGTCTCCACAGTACTCTCGACCTGCGATTGTCCGGTATTTAGCTCGCATGTATTTTCCATCTCGATCTTATCTCAGACATTTTACTCACTGTTGATCCTTCAGTCCCCTATTCTGTCCCTTTTGGTGGATAGAGATGAAACATAGGGACAAATGTGGGCTTTGCTTCCTTGTCCCCAGGAGCAGACAGCTCTGAGTGGCCACACCCGCATTTCAAGTCTCGCTCACCTTAGATCTTTGGCATATGGCCTCAAGAATGACTGCACAATCCAGTATCCTGAAGACTGATGACCAACTAAACTATGCAAATGTAGTGAACAGTGGAAGCAGAAAGTGAAATGTGGTGACTATGCACAATTAGAAAGTAAAGTGGAAGCACTCAGGCCAACAACAGTCTGGTGGCTGAAGCAAGGACTTGAGAGCGCTCGCTGAGTCCCCTCTGCACCCGCAGATGAGAACCCCCTCACCAGCCCAGAGCGTCACACCACAGCTTCTGGCTACAGATAACCACACATCTGCCACCAAGACATTAGCTAAAATTAACTGAAAATGACCATATAAGCTGCACCGATTTCCATGAAGTCAGTCGAACAGACTCTGATGACACTATGCATATGAGCCACGTCCACTAGCATCTCTGGGACCTTTTGCTGAGACTCGGCGCTGGAGACGTCCCATCGTAAGCTGTGCGCTCCCAGCTAGTGACCCCGTCTCTCTGAGATCACGCCCTGGAGTGGCGAGTCAGCATCTTACTGGTGCTTTTGGTGTAGTTAGAAGCCCATCTGACCACCGCTGCTGACCACAGCCACCAGTTTTACCATGATGGCACGTGTCCTGCAGTGTGTGAATAAGCCCAGCATCTGAAAGACAATTTAACTGATCAGGACAGCAAACCCTCCTGATAGAAAACCAAAAGAAAAGGGACACTGTGGTAACTCAAGTATTTTGAGCCCCTGAGGTATTTTCTGGACCCACCAAGATCCCTCCTCTGAAATTGCTGGCCTCGGCTCATTAAAATTGCTAATTTATTCTTTCCTATTAATTTTAAAAAAAACAGACAAGAGCACACAGCAGAGTGAGGACCTGGCCTCTAAGATGTTCTCTCTTTCCCTCTCTCCACCCACACACATATCTGATCTCTGCATTAAAGTCTTATCTGAGAATTGTTTCAGACTGTGCGATTTGCCCAGGAGTCCGAGAACCCTGAAGAGGCTACCAGAGTCTTGGGGTCCATAACAAAGACCCCAACTGGGCTTCCACCCCTGAGTGAACAGAAAAGTTCTAGAACAGTCTTTTCCTGCCCTGCTAGTTCAGAGACTATATCCACTCTGACAGGGACACTGAGGTTTTTTCTGTTCTAATGCTTACATTTCAAAAGGGATAAACATTTTTTATGTATAAAACTGGCAAGAGGCTCTGGTCTAAAGAGATTCATTGGCATAGCCAAAGGTTAGAGGAAGGATTTACCGACACTGACTGTCGCATGGAAATTTCTGTGAAGAGGGGGATGGTCTCTTTCCTTTTAGCAACCAGGAGCCCCTCTCCCACTTTTGAGGTGACACCCAAAGTTCCCAACACCTTTGGCATGATTAGGACAGAAAAATAAAAGTTATGGTTTCATTATTATTTTTTGGCTTATATTTTACAAAGATGTATATTTGGGCAGATAACACAATTTCATCGTCAAGAAAATTATAAGGAAATTAAAAGTCACCCTTTGAGGTTCATTCTAAAAGGATGAACTAAATTTGGGACTGCTTAGAAATTATGTAAATATCCTGTTATAATTAACAACGAATTCTTTTGTATTTTTCCATCATCAAAGGCAGCTCAGTATAATTGAATAAAATGTATACCAAATGAAATATCATACCTAGTCTAATTGTAAGAGAACCAAAGGAAGTGATTATAATGATCATTAACTTTCTAATCACCACAGCCACATAACACCTTCATTTATATAACAAAATGTCAATGAGTAGAAGGAAGAATGGCAGGAGGCGAGGAGAGGCTTCCCACTGTTTGGGACAGGCCTCCCCAAGTTGTTAAGAGCAGCTCCCTACCTGAGCTGAGGTCTGGTGAGACCTGCAGCTCATAATGATCTTTCACTGCTCCCTCTGAAACAGGGACTTGGAAAAACTTATTTACTGGGTTGCTCTTAGCTCACAGGCCAGCCTTGAGGCTCCAAGCAGGAAAGTTCAGAACAATGTGTTATGGCCGCAGAATGCTCCACTGGTCACAGACCCCTTTAGGCTACCAATCTTAAGGTAACTGCATGGTCCAGTGTGGGCACATATCGTAACACACCCAACACCCCTGGGGGCTCTAGGAGAACTGCACACTATACCTGGCGCCGGGCTAGTTAATTTGATTGTGAAAAAATGGAAACTTTAGATAACAGAAAAATGTTAAATATGTGACTCTATGGAAGCCATGATTGCGCCTGTGGATAATTATGAACTGCCTTTGTTCTTGGCACCCCTCTGTATGTCTACATAAACCCTGAGCTATGCACACAAATCACCATAAGATCTGGGTCTCTTTTAACCCCTTACGGTCGCCAGCTCAATAACTCTCCTCCTAAATTCTTAACTTCTGGCATGTCTCTTTGATCTCATTGGTTACTTTGTAACACCTTAACTATCCTGGGGAATGGAAATTGTGGTTCTTATGCGGAATTAGGGTTCCTACCTATCCCTTCTGTTGGAGAGATCTATCTTTGTGGCAGGGCAGATACCTAATTGCAGAACACCTGGTCTTTGTCATGTGGGGCACCCTCCTCCTGATGTGAGTCCGCTACTCTCTTCTTGAAGACTTGGCCCCTCTTCCATTCCTTGTCTCAGGATATTGTAGGGGTCAGAGGAAAAGTTAGCCCACTTCTCTGAGGTTCATCACAGGCTAGATGAGTGAACAAATTAACATGAGGCACATTCAGTAAGAGAAAAGCCCCAATTTAATAACATGTGCATGGAGAATTGGCATGGTGGTCAATTCTGAGGTCACTGGGGCAGACCCATATTTATATCCTGAGCTGAGGCCTGGACAGGGGACCTTGGGCCTTGGGGGAGAGACGAGGGGGTCAAGGAGAAATGACTCACCCTGACTCTGAACGTAAAGATGAATAACTCCTCTTTCTACAGAAATCTAGAGAACAGGGACAGAAGACTATGCTGGACTAGAAGGATGGCGTCCAGGGGGTAGTGGGTGTTTCCTTTGATTAAGGGAAGGGCTGACGGTTTAGAAGAATAGTACCTTCTCCTTTGTCTCTGGGGCTGTCCTCCACTTCCTTGGCTCTTCCTATAGGGAAGACCAGTTCTGAGAGACAGAGACATGGGTGTTCTGCTTTAGCTCCATCCATATATACCCTCATTTTGCCTCACTGACTCTGGAATCCCCATTCTTTGTAGATTTGCTATACTTATGTAATTACATTTTTTCTTCTACTAATCCATCTGATGTTTATTTGATTATCTGACCAGCCTGGGAAGAACCCAGAGGGGTGGGGAAAATTTTGCTTCTTCCCAGTACAAGAGGAAGATGTCACTAAAGAAAAAACTAGAGATTATCCTTCTTTTCTGTTCCTCGTCTCAGTGATTCCATTCTGCTTCCCACCTCCCGTCCAAGATACGCTTGAGATGGAAAATACATGTGCACTAAATATCTGACAATCGCAGGTCGAGAGTACTGTGGAGACTGCTCTAGGGACACTCTGTTACTTATTCACTCTCAGGAGAGTTTATATAAATGTTATTATTTCTATGCTGCCAGAGTAAGATACGACCACACGAATATTAGTTGCAAGTTACACACAGGCTTTACTACTCACAATTCCTGATGCCTGAGTTCAGCCCCATGAAGATCTTCTCTCCAACAGTGGCTGCAGAGATGAATTTTGTCTGGTGAGAGCTGCGCATCTGACGGGACACTGGCGAGCAGTTGTTTTCAGCTGATCACCCTACGGAATGTCGCAGGGTCTACGGTGGAGTCTAGGAAACTGACTTGCTTGAAGTGGGAGCCCCTTTTATAGCTTGAATCCGCAGGCTATCAGTGGGGTTATCACATCTTAACATTCATTTCACCTATCACCCTTTAACATAGTGTCAGGACATTGCTGATGTATGTTTTATTTGTCTATCACAGGTTTACTATCTTACTAAACACAAGCAAGGTTCCACACAAGTTTAAACATGCTTTTCTGAGTTTGTAATAGTAACATAGTATTGTATCAGAATATTTCAACTTCAAAATAATATTATAACATAAAAATACCTGCATAAGCCTAGACGGCAGAAAAGTGGTGGTTAATTAACAAAAGGAATGGGCCAGAAAGGAGGAAATCATGTCGCTGAAATAGCTCCCCACTCCCAGGCCGGTAGAGCCATGAGTCAGCGCCCAACCTGCCTCCTCTTCCCTTTCTTCCTTTCAAGAGGAAGACCCACTCTCAGCCTTGAGAGACTTTCTTTTTTCCTTTATTTTTCAATGAAACTCTTCTGACTCATGAGTGCTTTGAAGGGTCCTGAAATTCTTTTGAGGGAGACTGAACTCAAGAAGCTAACGCATGGGGCGAGGAAGAACCAGGAAGGTAAGACAAGGGCCCAGCCGGGGCAGAGGAGTAGGCCGGCCCCTCCTGGGACCCAGCTGCCGCAGCACTCAGCCAAAACCAAGGCCAGGCTGGGTGACCCATTAAACCTGCGGCCTTCCTCCTTGTTCCTCTGCCAGCCTCCAGGGCTTCTAGAATAGGGTCCCCTCTGAGGGACAAGGGCTCCCAGGAAGGCCTGGGTGATACCATTTTGTGCTGGGGGCTTCCTTGCTGCCTGACCTACTGCCCTCTGCACCCCATAGCACATCCAATGAAAGAAGGGCTCACTGCTGCCCAAGTCCCATAGACTGGGTGCTCTGGATGGTACGGAATCTGCAAACATGCTCTATTTACTGGCTGGCTCTTTCAGGGAAAGCCAGGGAAGGGCTGCCCCTGAACTTTAGTGAACAGGGAACCCCTCTGCTCAACCCTAAACGAGCAGTAAGACTAGGCCTTCAAGCATTACTTCTCAAAGGTCTTCAATTTCATCCTCCATAAAAGGAAATGAGTTCATCTTTCTCATTTAAATTACCAAGAGATTCATTCATCCCATTTAAATTACCAAGAGATTACCACTGCCCAGGCAGCCTGTGTGTGGTATCTTTCCCTCCCACTGCAAGAAGACAATGGATGAAACCCTCAACCAACATTTACATCTCACAGATCTCGCCAGGAAACTGATTAATGGCTGCCCCCAAGCACCACAGGCAACCAGTGCAAAAAGGATGCCTTGGGGTGTCTGAACAGCTCAAATGCATCCTCCTACTCTGGATAATGTCTTTTTGAATACACTGGGCAAATGAGGGCTTTCTGCCAAATAAAATGACAGTTTTCTTTTCTTGTCAAAAACCCTGGATGGTAATTATTGGTCAAATGACTCAAAAAGAAGAGTGCAGGGCAGCATCCTCCTGGCAAAGCCTGCAAAGCTGGCACTTGGGGGTAAGTGAGCTGGTTAATGCTGTTGTGAATATCCATCATGTTTCGGGGAAAGTGGAATCTAGGAGAAATGCAAATATAAAAGACAAAAAACATGGTTTCTCAATTCCTTGACTCATCTCAGTTTTGGTCTTTGGAAATAAAGAACAAAAGTTGGCAAAAAGAAAAAAAACTTCAATATAAAGTGAGGTCAGACATATTTTAACCACAGAAGAAGACTAGAAGTATTTGGGAAGGGGCCCAGACCAGGATCAGATACCAGTAGAGGGTGACATTTAGAGTAACGCACAAGAAACGGCAGGTCTAAAAGATTCAGAGCTAGTGCCAATATTCATTCGCTCGGTAAGATCACTCTCTTAACAATTCACACAAAATTAATTCAAAGTGAATTAGACACTTGGATGTAAGACTGAAATCATAAAATACATAGAAGGAAACATCAGGACATGTGCCTTTTTAGATGCCTGTGGGGTTCAGGTTGTTCAAAGAAACCACAACAGAGTCAGGCGAGTGAGCAAGCAGAGATTTAATTAGAGGGTACAGGGATGGAGCCGACAAAGAGCGGTCCAGACCCCGTGGGTTCAGGGTCGCTCCACATATCAGACAGGCACAGTGAGTAAGCAAGTTGGGGGTCCGTTAGTGGGGAGCACAGAGAGAGGATGGAGCCAGCTGACTCCCATGGCCTTGCTGGTGGCCTGGGTTTTTAAGGGAAAATCGCACATGGTGAGGAAGCAGGATGGAGAGAGGAGTCTGCAGACCAGGTTTCAATTCCTGATTGGACAAGGTGACATTGTCCTTTGAAGTACTGGTGGTCATCTTTAACTTGTGTCATTCCTTTGTTTCTTAGTGGAGGGTCGTCCTGGTCACATACTACACATCTCACATGACAAACTCGTCTGTTGGCTTTCCTTACTGATCTGGATGCATCCACGACTGGGTGCTGGTGCCAGAGGCAATTCACTGTCCTGACAGTTGAACTTTAATCCCTGGTCTAAGGCTTGCTCTCGTGGGGGTTCTGACAATGCCTTTGGGGACTCAACTCCAACCAGCAGCAAGGGAACAAAAAAACAAACAAACAAATGGGACAACATCAAACGAGTAAGTGTCTGCACAGCACAAGAAACTATCATCATGACAACCATGAATGAAAGAAGATATGTGCACATCACACATCTCACAAGGGGTTGATATCCAAGGTATGTAAAGAAATTATACAACTCAACAACAGCAAAACAAAATTTAAAAAATGGGCAAAGATCTGAATACACAGTTCTCCAAAGAAGACATATAGATGGCCAATTGGTACATGAAAAACGATCGTCACTTACGACTAGGGAAATGCAAATCAAAATCACAATAAGGTATCACCTCACACCTGTGAAAATGATCTAATCTACATGGAAAAGACTAGAAGCAACATATGTTGATGAGGATGTGGAGACAAAGGAAACCTTGTACACCACTGGGGGGATGCAAAATGGTCCATCCACCTTGGAAAACGATATGGAGGGGCTTCAAAACATTAAAAAGTAGAACTACAGTATGATATAGCAATCTATCTGAGGAACAGAAAAAATCTCATTTGAAAAGACATATGCACCCCTATGTTCATTGCAGTACTATTTATAGCAGCGAAGAAAGGAAACAACTTAAGAGCCCATTGCCAGAACACTGGAGAAAGAAGTCGTGGTATAAACACAATGGCATTCTACTCGGCTATATTAAAAAAAAAAAAAAAGATGAAATCCTGCCATTTGCGACTAAGAAGAAGAAAGACAAAATAATGGGTGACCTCATTCTTGTGGAAAATAAACAAAACAGAAATTAACCCTTGGGCACTGGCAACTGAACTGAGGTTACCAGAGGGGAAGGGATCAGGCGAGAGGCACAAAGAGGTCCAGTGGACAACGGGGGAGGACTATTAGAAGTCCCGCGCTGAGCATGCTTGTGTTATCAGATATTAGATGAAGAGTGAACCTTCACATCTAAAACTTATATTGTGTTGTAAATTAATGGCACCTGAATTCTTAAAAAAGGAAAGAAAGGGGAAAAAACTTTAGTCACTCAACAAATATTTACTGAGTATGTATTACATGGGAGACAGGGCTTGGCACCGGTGCAAAAACAGACATGATCTCTGTTGTCAAAAAGCTTAATGTTTTAAAAAAAAAAAAAAAAAAAAAAAAAAAAGCGAGAAAGAAAAGGTAATAGCTATTTCCCAGTTACACAGTGCCGTGGGGGCGCTGAGATATTTCCCCCATCTCTCTGAGGTTCTTTTCAGGCTGGTTGAGCAAGTAAATTCAAATTCTAAGGCTCAGAATAGACTTTGCAGCTCCTGGGAGCATTCTGTAAAGTTTTTCTGGGCTCCGCGAGGAGAAAAAGTTCAATCAGACAAAAAAAAGCAGAATAGTCAGGGCTTTATTGGACTGTGCGCACCGGGGCGAAACTCCCAAGTCCGCAAAACGGGCCTGGGGAAGTCGCGCGCTAGAACAAAGGGGGACCGGCTCTTTAAGCAGAGGGATTTCGCGGGCTTCCCATGTCGCGATTGGGGATTGGCCCTGTGAATCCAGGTGTGGGGGTCGCATCCCTTATTCTGATGTCATCCACCTTTTTCCCGGGCTTGGCCGCTGTCCCTGCCCGCTGTCCCGTCTTTCTGAGCCAGCCTAACACATTCCACTTCGCCATAAAGACCACAGACAATGTCAGATTTTATTGCAGGATTGTCTTACCGGTTTCGTTACTCAACAACGTCTAGTCAACAAGTTATGCAAAACACCCTACCTCAGCTGTCAGGCTTGGTCCACAAGCTCAGGAGAATGGCATCAATCTTCTGGAACAAACCCAAAAGACAGACAGAAAGTCCCCCAAAAGAGACACTTCACCCTCCGAGCATCAAAGGTGCCCCAGTTGGGTACCATATTCATCTTGAAAATGGCCGACCTGCATATACTTTAATAAACCTCAAATTCTCTTTGAAACTTTGTCTCCTTCAGCTATCTGTAGCAGAGGAAACGAAGAACACAAATAGGATGAGAAAGGGAAAAGCCCCAATTTAATGATATGGAAAATTTACATGACTGTAATGCTCAGTGCTGGGCAATGGGAAAGGGGTTCTGGGGTGTGGAGGGGAGAGGAGGGGTTCACCCATGGGGGGATGACTTCATACAACAAAACTTTGCTTCTAGATCTGCCTTTAGATAGGTTTCCATGATTTACTAAAAAAAGAGTTTCGGAGGCAACTCCAGATCTAAGTATCTTTGGTTAGGGAACAGCTTTCCTGGAGACCTGCAGGGTCTCCATCAACTTCTAGCTCCACAAACAATGTGACATGCAGTGGGAAGTCTCTCTGAACATTTGGGGGAGACTCATCCCACAGCTGGTGCTAACCCAAGGAGAGATGCAGGTGCCCCTGAGGGGGTGATTGGTCCCTGTAGAGGGGAAGGGAGATTAGGGATTGAGAGTACCAGCATATGCAAAAGTAAGAGGGGCAGCAAGGACTGACAGCAGGCAGGTATGGGCCCAACAGGGACCTGGAAGGAGGACAAAGACATCCGATTTGCATTTTAGAAAGAAATTTCAAATGAGCTGTAAAGCAATGTAAACACAGGAAGGAAGCAGAAAGGCTAAATCAAAGAAGCCCATCTGAAAAGGCTATATGTGGGTGATTCTAACTATATGATATTCTGGAAAAGGCAAAATTGTGGAGACAGAAAAAGATCTGTGGTTGTCAGGGTGTGTGGTGAGGGAAGGACGAGTAGGCGGGGCCCAGGATTTTCAGGACAGTGAGATTATTCCGTGGCGGATCATTGCCATGGGGGATACACAGTACTGAGTATTTGTCAGAACCTACAGAAAGTACCACACCGAGAGTGAATTCCAATGGGAACCATGGGCCCTAGGTGAGGATGATGTGTCTGCGTTGGTGCAATCCCTCCAGTGTAATACCAGCACCTCTCTGTGGGGGACGTGGATAATGGGGTGGCTGCACCTGGGGGAGAAGGGGCTGGTCGCTGCTGGATAAGAAACCTCTCTACCTTCAGCTCAGTTTCGCTGTCTTTCCTGATTCTATTCCTTTCTGTCCCCCTTAGTATCTCTATCTCTGCCTTACAAAATACTCTACAATTCCCTCATGGAGTAACAAAGAAATCAGTGCAAACTACCATTCTTTTAGTCAATTAATAATTAATATCACCACCATAAATCATCAAAGCAAATGACACTGAGAACAACCAAATATCACCGAGTGTCGGATTTAGTTCTGGTTAAAAGTTGACCAAAGAATCAGATTTTTTCCCCCACAAAATATGTTACCTTTGTGAATTTTATTCCAGGCAAGTAGGACTTAGCAGAAATAATCACATCAAAATAAATCATATCAAAATAAAATCAAGAGTAAATTATATAATCATTATATGCCATATGGAAAACAATTATTAAAGTCCGTTGCACAATTTAAGTGGGAAGCAATTGATTCCCATGCTAGTAATTTCAGCAAAATAAAAAAATGAAAAGACTCAGGGAAAATTAAAAGTTTAAATGACCCATGTGGATCCTTGATCTCAGAACTAAATTGGTTGACTATAAGAATTCACTTTAGGTAATGCTTTCTCATTGATAATTTGTCTATGTCGATATAATTCTGAGCCAAAAAAATTACATTCGGAATGTCCTTTACATCAAATTAATATGTGGGCAAGTAGGAACATTTTATAACCTCTGGATCAGCTCTATCTCTGACCTTCTTTATACTTTGATGCACTAATTTGAGTTGGTCTCTTTATCCTAAAGTGTTCTGACTAAATCAGAAGATAACTAAGACCTTTGAGTTCTCTGTAAAAGGATATTTCCATGGTCAGACATTAAATAGGAGTATCAGATCCTCCCAGTGTCTTGGTAAGCAACTCTGAACCACTGGACATTTGAAAGTTAAAGACTGAATACAGATTTTGTCCTTATATACATTTCCTGGTATTTAGTTACTATTCAAAAAAATTGGATGGCTGGATGGGTGGGTGGTTGGATGGATGAATGGATGGATGGTCGGTGGATGGATGGGCAGATGGATGGATGGGCAGATGGATGGACAAACACATAGAAATTAGTGGGAGAAAGCCCATATATATCCACTTTCTTTCTTTAATCCTCGATTTACAGTATAGTTATAAAAATTAAGTGTAAAGTTACTTAAATCATCTAATCCAGCCAATAAAATAGAGTTCTTAGAGAAAGAACTGTGTCAGAATGTATTGGCTGCTGAGACTCCACGCAGTAAGAGAGCATGAGAAGTTTTACTCACACAGAGAACATGGGGAAACTTGGGGTGAGCACAGGAAGGTCCAGACTGGTTACAGGAAGGCGGCTAGAGGAGGTGGGGCCTTTGTGGTGAGGAGGAAATAAACCTCCAGTGAACTCAATATCTCACTCATCCACCTGAGCCCCAAACCATAAATAATTCTGCTTATCGCTACCACTAACAGACCTGCCTTGCTCAACAATGAACAGAAACCAGTAATGGAAAATTCCAGAGGCCCACCTCCGCCTCATCCTAGCCCACCCCGGAAACCCTTGCCTATAAAATCTGTGATTTACTCCTGTTCGGGGCACCAGTCTTTGGAGACCACTCCACTGGTGCCCGCTGGTGTTAAATAAAAAAAAATCCTTTCAACTCTCCCAAGTCCATGCAGCCTGTTGCTTTCCACTGGCCAAACCCGATTCCTGTAACAGTGGTAGCTAAGGAGTGAGACTAGGGACCAGTTTCTGTGAATAGGCTGGAGATGAGTGAGGTCTGAATCTCCCGCCAGCAGCAAAGAAGGAAAGATACTTACACTAGCCAGTCCAGATGTGAGTCCAGAGGCAAAGGAGAGAATAAGTTCAAAAGAACTGAACAAACACCAAAAACCAGTGTTAACTCTTTATAACAATTAACTGTTATGTCAACAAGTAGGCATGACTGTGCTGCTGTAGAACTTTACGTGAGGACACTGAAATGTGAATGACATCTAATGTTCATGTCATGAAACATGACTTTTACTTTTTCAGCCCTAAAGTATTAAAATAATTCTTCGTTCAGAGGCCATACAAAAACAAGTAGCAGGTTAGATTTTGTCTACAAGCCATAGTTTATTAACTCCTGTGATCAAAATTATTACATTATTGATTAAAAATATTCTCTCCCTCATCACTATTTCCATCAGTGGTGTTTATTTCCCAGCTCCATTCATTTGGACTTGGTCATAGGACTTTTGACGAGTTTGGGACAGGCTCCCCAAGATATGCCACTTTGGCACATTGATTATTTCTACCTGAAATCAATCAAGGCCCTGCAGACTCAAGAGAAACTTTGACCACTCCCTTAACTACCTAGAGCTATTCAAATTGGAAGTCTTATCCAGAATTAAGGTTATGACCAGAAACTATCTGAAGAACCCATCTATAGGACAGGGCAAACATCTGATAGGTAAACATCTGTCCATCTTAACACCCTCCTCCCCTTCAGAGCCCAAGTCCTCTACCCCAGTCAGGGTAGAATATGTACCTCATTTTTTTTTTCCTGACTGTCCTTGGAATCTTTTATATCTATGTAGCTTCCCCATAAATATATAGCTAAATGTTTCCCCTCCCTTCTCTTAATTTGTCTAATGTCAATTTGATCATTCTACCAGCTAAGAAGATCTAGAGTGTAGAGGACAATTCCTCTCCCCCATACTTGCTCTAGACAGTGTGAGGCCAGCAAACACAATGGGTGCAGACCAAGGTGTGATGCTGGGATTTACAATAAATAGAATTCTGGTCTTAATCCCCATTTCTGTCACAGAGTCCCTAAAACCGGTGGAATTATCCCACATTATAAAAGAAATCAAGGTATCTTTTGTAGGTGCACCCTGGTGGAGCAGTGGTCTGGTCAACTGCATCTGGCTAAAACGCAGTCTACCTGCATCTCAAAGACTCAGGTTCTCATCCCAGGCTGGGGAGAACAACCAGTGTGAACAACTAAATAAAAAATAAAGTGCTTCTTCCTCCTCCTCTCTCTCCCTGCCTGCCTGCTTGCCTTCATTCCTGCCAGTACCTGTCCTTTAAAAACAAACAAACAAAAAAGATATCCTTTGTTATTTATAACAAGCCTCTTTCAACCAATCCTGATTTTATGTTAATGAGGAGAATTCCAGACAGCCCCTAAGGGTTTCTTCGGAGACGAAATTATAAAATGCCTCTACAGCACGCATTTCAGTACGAGGCACATACTAAATTATAAATGGACTACCATTATTATATTGAAAATAGTATTGTCCACAAGTATGATCCACACAGCTTCTTTCCCTGCCATACCCTTCCTCCCACACTTGACGGAATTAACTCATTGCTAGTTTTTAAATTTCAACTCCTCTGAGCTCTCCTGGCCTCCTGATTTTCTCATTACCTATTATCCCCAAGTGAATTTGTCCAAGGCACTCTAATTCTTTCGAACGGAAGTCAAACTTCCTGACCCCAGAGTACTCTTTTCATTTCATCCTCAAAGACAAAGAACTTGTTTGCTAAACATGCTTATTGGTGATGGAGACAAAGGAAATTCCAAGTCTAGAGACAAATCCTAGCCCACACTCCCTGGGTCCCTCTTCTTAATGTCTTCTTGGTCATCCTACCCCCATGGCTGCATAAAACAGAGTGAGTTCAATGGACCTATCATACCGTTGCTTCTCCCCACTGAGCCAGGAGCAACCCAGCTGGGCAGCACCAGCTGAAGACAGAGAGCAGCCAGAGTCTGACACTTCTGCTTCCCCAAAAAACAGTCACCCGAGGTCACAGAGAGACTTACAGTGACAAACCAGACAAACATTCTTCAAGGTTAGCATCAGCAGTGATACGGCAAGATGTGATAGAAATGGCACTGTGCCTTTTTGTTTCTTCCTCAAAGCCCATCGCCCTTGTCTAATCATGAGAAAAAAAGCAGGAGACAAATCCCAATAGAGGGACATTCTACAAAATATTTGACCCGTACTTCTCAGAACTGTCATCAAAAAACAAAGGAGTCCGAGAAAGCCCAGAGAAGCCTAAGGAGATAGAACAGGCAAATATAATGGGGTGTCTTGGATGGGACTCTGGAGCAGAAGAGGGACACGTGGTGAAAACTAAGGCAGTCTGAATAAAACATGAACTCTCACAACGATGCCTCACGATTAGTTCGCGCATACACACCAATGTAAGACAATAACGGGACACTGAGGCAGGTACATGGGAACTGTTTGTACTATGTCATAATTGGTCTTTAAACTCTTCTTAAAATTAAGTTCATCTTTACACCAACACAAAAAATTGACCACTTTTAATCTCTCAGTAATATGACAAAAATGTCAACTATTTCTTAAAATGTTTACATTCAAGAAGGAGTTTCAGAATAGACCACATGAATAAAATATAGCAAAAGCTGCAGAGAAACTGATTTCTCTAGAGAGTAAAAAAATAATACCCGGTACCTAGGCAATGCTACGAGGGATAAAAGGAAGCACATGCCGAGGGAAGGGATATTATTCCAATCGGTTTCTTGCTGCAGAAGCCATAAATATAAAGACGAAACTCTGCTCTGAGTCCCTCTTTGAGAAAAGGGAGGTGATTGATAGCTTACTTCTTGTTCCACTGCCCGATGTGATGACAGTCTTCCAACAGGGGGAAAAATGAGCTGCCAATGAGAAACCTTTCAGATGGCTAAGAAAGACATCATTTCAGCAACTTCCAAATCCAGTTTGATTGTTACTCAATGTTGCCAAGCACTTGTTATGTGTGGTTTCTTCTCCAGAAGATGGAGCTTTAGTCTACAGGATGGAAGCAGGACAAGTTGGCAGCCAGGACCCCAATGAGAGTTCAAAGGAAATGGATACAATGTGGTCTGTATGTCAAGGAGGGTTTCCAAAAGCATTTCCAGTCTCCTTGGAAATGAGTTCCTTTGACAGATTCTCTTATAAGCAACCATTGCTGAACAGTTTCTATCCAGGCAAAAAAGAAAATTTCAGTGGGAGCCATGGAAATGATTATGTTTCATCTTGTTTTAGATGGCATTTCTCTTCCCTGGAGTCTTACAGGCTTGCTATTAACTTGTTATGAAGTTCGTATGTTGAAGGAAGTGACATTTAAGTTCACTGCTCTAGTAAATTTATTGCAGTTTTGAATTTTCTCTGAAATAGTCAGATGTGAAATTCACCCCTTGTGCTTTATTCTAAAACAGTCATCTGACTCTGCCCCATCTCAGTCCTATTTGTCTCACTTCTAGCCTCCCTATCTGAAACCCAAGGGAAGAATTCTGACTGGAATGCTATTTTGAACTGAAAGCTTCTGTCCCCTCAAACTTTGTATTTTGAAACCTAACCCTCAATGTGACAGTGTTGAGTGGGGCCTATGGAAATAAATAATGCAACAAATAGTGTCTGCCATGGTACATGTGTTAGCTGTATGTAAGAAACCACCCCAAAACTCAGTGACTTAAAGCAAGAGGCATCTAAAGGCTATATAGTTCCCCTGAGCGGTTCTGCTGGTCTCTGCCAGGCTCACACATCCATCTGTATCAGCTGTGGGTTGGTCGGTGGCTCTGAGGAGCTGGGCTGGGCTTCTTCATATGATGGGAGATGGGCTGGCTGTAGACTGAGGGGGTCTTGCCTCATTCCCCAACATGGCCTTTCACTCTCCAGCAGGCTAACTTGGAGTTAGTCGTAATAGGTAAGTCAGGATTCCAAAAGAAAGACTGAAGCTGAAACGCCCTCTTGAGGGCTAGGTCCAAAAGGGGCACATGCTCAGTTCTGCTGTATTACATTGGCCTAGACCGGCCAGACCAGCTCAGATTGAAGGATTCTTATGACTTAATGGGAAGAACTGCAAAGTTACATTGTGAAAGTGCTAAATTATAGTTGTTTTTGCAACCCAAACCGGCACGTATTGTTTTAGCGTAGAGGACACTGACAGCACTGCCAGCAAGCCTACACAGCGGATCATGTTGTAGGTGTCCATAGGAAGAGTGATAGTGCAAAACGGAATTTCACTAGCCTCACACCCACACTCCCCCACATTTTATTGGATCTTGTGGATCCAATGTGGACTATTGCACTCTGGTGGGGTTTTACTGCATTGGCATGTTGACACTACACACACACACACACACACACACACACACATGTTAGCTTTTGGCTTTCCAAGGACTTTCAATAAAACCTGTTGATCAGACAAAGCTAAGTTTATTGGATTTATTGCAGTAAGGGAGAATATCATCTTGACAGGATTCTGATAACATCTCAAAATAGGGAAATTAGCGTTGGGAGGAAAATTTTTCCTCTTCCCTCTTATATTCCTATCTGAGGGCTTGTGAATTAAACTAACAAAAGACAGATTAAAAGAGGAAAAAGTCACACAACACTGATCAATATTTATGTGCACTGGAGTTGACAGAAGAGAACTGAAAATGCAAAGAAGTGTTTAGACTTGGGCTTATATAACTTTTTAACAAAGGAAAGAGAGTTTGGGCTTAAGAGAAAATAAATTATGGGGAAATAACTAGGAATATATGGACAGCAGTGTTGGTCATATCCATGGGAATTCCCCTGGGTGAAATCTGAAACTGGGTCCCCATACTTAGAGGGTGAGGAGACATCAAAGAGAGAGGCAGACCATTCCAGACTGTTAGGGGTGGTTGCATTAATAAGCAAAAGAACTTAGTTGCATGGTTTGGACAGCCACAAGATGAAATGATCCCCGTAACCTCCAGCCAGAATCTTAAGAGTTGATAATGAGACTTTGACGGCCTTCAGTCACACACACTGCTCAGATGGTGTCAAGGCTGTGTCCTTGAAGGGGAAGGGTGGGTGGAGTGGATATTCCAAGGATGGGGAGGACAGGGATAAAGGGTCTCCTATTGCTCCGTCTAGTTCAAGGGTCAACTGCGGCTCACTCCCCAAGTGACTGCCTCCAACAAGAAGTGATGGGAAAAAGAGTTATTTAGCAAGGTCTGCACATTCAGATTCATCTTTGCGTGCACCCTGTTTCTTCCATGATCAGAGGAGCTGTTCTCCCCCATACCAGGGAGAGGAGGACAGCTTCCTCAAACGGAAATGCATGGTCTCTGTTCAATTAGATAAGGGGAGGCAGTTTTTTGGTTCCTAATTGACTTCAGTGCAAACTAATCCTGGCACTAAACTGACATATCTAGGTGCCATATTCTGATCGTCTTCATTAGGAGAGTATTTGAATGATTTTAGGGCACAGTCTAGGGAATTTTAATGTGGGTACTTCGAGGTACGGAGCCTTCCAGAATTAAGCACAGTTAATGACATAATAGCTTTGAGTAGGAGAGCCCAGTGATCTGAAAGCAAGACTGAAGCAAATCTGGATGAGTAATTTATTTTATTTTTGCTAGTGCACAGGCTTATTCTCCAAGAGCAAGTCTTTTCTGGACTCAGCAACTGAATGTTTTCTGCCTGGTCTCTACAGTAATTAATATGAGCATGGAAAAGCTGTCCTGGTCCCAGTCTGGATTCATTCAGGGACAGGAAGTTATGTCAGCTTCCATTCTCAGATTCGTTCAATGTGTTTTATTTGGTCCCCACTTTTCTCTAACTCTGGCTGTCTCTGGGTGAAATAGTCTGTGTACTTCTTAAAAGCATGACATGATTTTGAACTGCAAATAAAGTGGGTTTAAATCCAGGCAAAACAGTCAACACAGCACTGAAAAAGCTAGCTCAGTTCTAAGTAGGGAATTAGTTGACAGGCCTGATTCTACTATTTTTTGCCAACAGGACTGAGACTCCGCCACCACCTCTTTTAAAAAACCACTTTCTCTTCCGAAAAGCCAGTTTTCTCAACTCGGAGGCAGTACATCTTTACAGTAACACTGCCAAAGGGCTGACACTGACAGATTCCAAAGAGAACGAGGCGTGACAGAAAACTCGGACAACTATTCACCAACGTATGGTGAAACACTTTATTTACAGGAAAGGACGAGGACTTCAGAAGGGCTATAGTTAGAAAGAGATTTCACGCACTGCTCACAAGAACAAGCAGCTTTCCTGGGACCCTGAACATGTAGGATGACGGCCCCTGATGTTCTCAAGACGGCGGTATTGTGCCGATTCAATAAACACGAGCAGGCACCTCCGTGAGCAGAAGTCGTGTAATGCGACGAGCTTTCTGTTGACTCTTGACAACCACAGACTGTTTTCTTTGCTGTCACGGTGACCACTCCCCTTTGAGGATGGACTACTGTCCTTTGACTTCCTATACTCAGCCAATGCTGTCACAGGTTGAGAGTCCGCTCCAGCCAAGAAGCCCTTCTCTGCTCACCCTGCTCCCTTCCATCCTTCATGCAGGGTGAGCACCATCTCCCACAAGATAAATCATGTCATATCCCTGTTTACAAAACTCATAACCTGACCCCCAGCTCTCTCAATTTCACGTGTGCGCGTCCCCTGGAACCAGCATCTCCTCATTGGAATATGCTGTCTGCCTTTGTTATGCTCTCCCTCCAGATCTGTGAGGCTGATTCTTTTCTGCCACTAACCCTGCCCAAAGTGCAGGGATATTATGTATCTGTTCACAAATGTTCCCCCACACACACCATAAAACGTGACTCCCAGGAGAAAGGTGACCCTGTCTGTTTTGTTGATTGAAATTCCTAGAGTCCCCACATCTAAATGCAATGCATATGTTGAATAAATGAATGATAAAGATCAAGTTAGGCTTGTCCAAAATATTCAGACCTTGCACTTGATTTTACCTGTGCAAAGATGACCTTTAAGTAAAATTTCTAGCTAATTGCAGTGTCCACCACAGTGGATGACTTCTTAATTACCCCCTATCAAATATGATCACACCATCCTCTGAATTCCTAGATCTGAAACTTTGGCTTTCCCCTCCTCTGGCACTAATTTGTAACTGTATTTTGTTTTTAAAGAGGAAGGAGGATGGGAGTGAAGGCAGGTAGGCAGAAAGAGAGAGGAGGAAGAAGCATTGTTATTTAATTAGTTGATCATTTTCATTGTTGCCTCAAGTCCTGGGCTGCTAACCCAGATCTTTGGGCTGTATGTGGACTGCATCCCAGGATGAGTTTAACGACTGGGCCACCAGCGCACACCTGTAACTACTTTAAATGAACATCCCTGCACACCTGCTGCTAGACTGTTTCTCACAATGATGAACAATTTCCTATTGACCTTGACTTTCTTCCCTACTTGACACTAGTGGGGGAGTTTGGAATCACATGGCCTTCATTTAAATCCGTGCGTGGGACCACCAGGCAGTTATTTAACCATTAGAGCCTCTGTTTTCCCACCTGTAAACCTGGGGTGAGCGTGTGGAATCAGGAAGCTAGTCATGGCTCAGGCTCCAGCAGCCAGGGTGACAGTCAGCAGGGAACACAGGGTAGCTGGTGCTGGGCCCTGAGCTGAACAGCCCTGCAGACAGAGCACTGGCCTCTGGGAAGGCAGCCCAGCTCGGGAAACAGGTCGAGGAAAGAGGTCACCAGCATTAGGATGGGAAGGGAGAACGTGAGTTAGGTTGCGAGATGCTGATTTGTTCTGCAGGCAAGGGAGAGTCAGGGAAGGGTTTCCCCTGCATCTTATGGAAACATTTAAACACAGAGAAAAGGAGCAAAATGTTTACAGTGAATATTCATATATTTGCCAGCTAGAATTTTTTAGTTTGCCTTTTACTACATTTACTTTATCATAAATTTTTTCATTCCTCTATCCGACCAGCAACCCATCTTTTTTTAATTATTATTTCTGGGTACTGTCTAAAAGTAAGTTGCAGACAGACTGAGGTGGTTGAGTGGGGTTCACTGTTTAGTCAGCAGCATCCTTTAAACTCTCCATCGCTTCCCATGCTCCAGCCATCACACAAAAGCGAGAGCTTCAAAGTCTTGCCTTTTAAAGCCTTGACTCCAAATCACTCTCTAATCCTTCTCACTCTGCTTTTGCTTTTGCAGACTTTGAAACTGTCCACCCAGAGAATTTGTCACCCCACAACTTGTCCACAGAGCAAAGTCAATCACCCTACTTTGTTTTATTTTGCTATTAACTTGTTTGAATTTTTAAACTGAATTTGAATATAACGGATGCTGGGAGTGATAAGTCCAGAGAAAGGAATGTAAAGAAAAGCGTAATAACTCCATCCCCTTCTAATACCATGGCTAGCAGCTAATGGGTGTGGAGAGCCCCTGGTTTTCCTCCCTTTGGTATGATGCCGCAGTT
Source organism: Solenodon paradoxus (assembly GCA_004363575.1). Classification (NCBI taxonomy): domain Eukaryota; kingdom Metazoa; phylum Chordata; class Mammalia; order Eulipotyphla; family Solenodontidae; genus Solenodon; species Solenodon paradoxus. Next base: position 20,384 of record RJWH01003232.1, on the reverse strand, counting down.
CTCTCCGGGAAATCTCTCCTCCAATTCTCCGACCACGTGCTTGCGGCGAAACCTGATGCAAGTCAGCCAGATTCATGCCCCTAAGACAGCCCAGCTGGGCAAGGCCCAACCACTCAGAGCACTGTGCCTCCTGGACCACTGTGATTGGTTCAGAGTGAAACAAGGAACTAGAAAAACTTCATTATTTGCTGGGCTATTCTTGTAACCACTTACGTTTAGGGTGGGACCTCTACTCTTATAACCACTTATGTTTAGGGTGTGACCTCAACTCTTGTAGCCACTTATGTTTAGGGTGTGACCTCTACTCTTGTAGCCACTTATGTTTAGGGTGTGACCTCTACTCTTGTAGCCACTTATGTTCAGGGTGTGACCTCTACTCTTGTAACCACTTATGTTCAGGGTGTGACCTCTACTATTGTAGCCACTTATTTTTAGGGTGTGACCTCTACTTATGTAACCACTTACAAAAACAACACTAAGTTACAAATACCCTGCACTATCTAGGTTCAGGACCCTATGATTTGAGTCTGTTTTATTCCATAAGGTCACCAGCTAATAAACTCCTCCTAAATTCTCTTTAACTCTGGTATGTCTCTCTGATCTCATTGGTTACTTTGGAACAAGAGCAGCATGTGACCCAAGTGCAAGCAATAAGACACAGGTCCAGGACTTTCTGAAAAGTATTGAGAAAGATGCATTCTGCTGGAGCTGGTCAGCTATAGAAATATGAACCTGTAGTTCCCAGGGTGCAGAGACAGCTTAAACCCAAGAGGGAATTAGTTAGCAAGAAAGAATAGCTAAGAAATGAACAGAGAAAGGAGAGCGAGAGACAGAGAGAGGCAGAGAGAGAGAGAGAGACTTTCTGATCACATCACTGAGCACCTTGATCCAGCCATACCTGAAGATAGATCCTCTAGACTCTTCGATGACATGAGGCAGAAATTCTAAATTTTCACTTCAACCAATATGGCTTGTGTTTCTGCCCTTTGACATAAAAAAATCTCTTTGAATATGTTTACTGTTGTGGTTGGTGGTGGTGACTACCCCTCCCTTTTAAAATTTTTGTGTAGACTTTCCTTTTAAAATAGCCAGTACTGAATTTCTATGTGCAGACACGTTTCTTAGTCTGGTTATAGGATCTTTCCACCAAGATTCTCCAGAATTAGGTACTGACAATCATCATCACTTTAATTGTTTGCAAAATTCTCGGTAGAAATACATATGTGATCAAACACAGGAGGGGGGCAGGAGGGCACTTTGGGAAAAGAGAAAATCTGTGAGTCTGTCAGCCGTGAAAACTCAGAAAGGAATTGAAATGGCTCATTTGGGCAGCACATATATTAAAACTGGAACCAGAGAGAGAAGATTGGCAGGGCCCTGTGCACAGGAGACAGACAAATTCCTGAAGCGGTTCACATTTTTCCTTAAAAAAGAAAAAAGAATATAAAAGTTATAAAGGCCTCGGTTTGCCATGTGACCCCAGACGTTAAGGTCTTATTGAAAAATCTCCCTAACTATATCCTTCTCAGTTGCCTTCTCTGCTGCTCCTTCCTTCACACTGCCTGAGAACGGAGTGACTCTGTTTAGGGGCCCGCTACCCTGCGCAGGAAAATGAACCAGCATGGCTCCGAGGATAACGAATGTGGCTGGCCTTGGGCAGAAAGGAGTGAAGCAGATAAAGGTCTTTGAAAGAGGAATAAGGAACTGCAATGTATTTGTGTCTCTGGGAAAGAGAGAATCATTCTAGAAAAAGATAAGCAAACAGAGCCCAGGGCGGGGAGAAAATAGGACATCAACCCTTGGGTAGAGAGAGGAGGAGGTGATGAGATGGGTCTGCATGATCCAGGCAGGAGCAACACAGGAGAGGGAAGAGGGTCCATGGGTCCCAAGTCGCGTCCATGTCTGCTCCTGGGGCCTCAGCACCAGGCATGTGTCTTTAATCCCACCGGTTGGGAAGCTGATGTTAAAGGCTTCAAAATAAAGAAACAAGTTAGGTCATTCAGGGCGAACTGTTCAGATGCTACTTTAAGTACTTTTCACACAATAACCCATTTAACCCCGTCAAAGAAAACTCAGAGCTGGACAGTAAAGGGGCATAAACACATTCTGCTCAGAAACAATTGCAAAAGGGGAAAAGGGACCTCCCTGTAGAGAGCGCGCAATTCTAAACACAAGGACAGAGCAGAATCACCAGCCCAGGATCTGGGTCGGGGTCAGTAGACAGGAAATTACTCGTGTTAGGATGGGCAGTTAGGCAGACGTGAGTTAGGGCAGACACAGGACATGTGTGCAGAGCTGGCAAGATGGCAATGGCCACACTGGCGCACAACTGCAGGCAGCAGGCAGGAATCTCAGGGACCAGTGAATGCATGAGGGGAACTTTGAGGAAGGGGGACTTTGAAATGATGCATAGTTATGGAAAATATCTGAGAGGGGTGGTCCTGAGATAAGAGGGGGTTAGAGACCTGCCCAGAGCACAGCAGTGCCCTTCAAACTCCACCTCTTCAGCAACTGAGGTCACCGGTTCGGACCTCTCCTGAATGTCCTTTCCTGTTCTGCCAAATGTCTGCTTGACTTCATATCTCAGGTCTGGTGTTCTGAGATGCGCTCATTCAGGCTGGCAATACTAGGAGAAGACATCACAGGTCAAGGGGAGTCTAGCCAAACCGACAGAGCAGGATTCTAGCAGAAGGCAGGCCAGGGTGTTCAGACATCCCCTGGGAGGTTGGATGGGGGATGAGGCATCTGATTGGATAAGGAGGGTGATCACATCACAGCCTACATGGGAAAAGATGTCAGCAGAATCTTACTAAAGCGTGGTCAACCCTCAAGACAACTCTGTGAGGTAAATAGTATTACTCCCTTTCTCAAATGAGGACACTGGTGTAGGGGAGGCCTGTGAGCTGTGCATTCGGTGGACCACACTCAGGCATGTGGTTCACAGAAGGAAAGTGGGGGTCGGTTCATCCACCCACGCACATGTGGCCACCCTTTGCCAACCAGCAGTCACTTGATGCTCGACTTGTTCCTCAATTTCAACTGTTTAAAGGAGGACTAACTACCTCTTTGAGGTACCCTCTGAAGCTTCCCAAAGTAGAATCCACATATCTCTCACTGAGGTAGGTTAACCAGCTAGAGGAAAACGAGCTGACAGCCAGTCGACACTCCACAGAACCAACAGGGCGTCTGCAGTGCATTCCAGCTGACCTAGAGTGACCACAAACCTCACCATACAACCATTTCCATCTCATTGATAAATGAGCACATCAGAAACACCGCCCCTTTGGGGCCCATGGCTCTTCCAAGGAAAACCATGTAAGGATTTAAATGGACCATCTCCTTTAAGAAGGAAAGACCTCCCTTCCACCAAGGACATCACACTTGTCAAAGGACTCTCAAGAATATTAACCAGTCTGATGCACTAGCTCCCAGGCAATTCCATAAAACTATGGGTTTCTAGAGTCCAGCGAGGGCATCTCTATCCTGGAGCAGGCCCACAGCATTGTCTGGAGTGTGCTTTCTTCCTGCTTCCTCATTCTAGAGCATGCTCACACCACACCTGCCTGTGTTTTGATTAATAAACCTCTCTATTCTTGAGGGATCTGGAGAACATGAGGGCTTGCTCAGCCTTTGTGAAGAAACCTCCCCAACCTCCTGTGACAGCCCTGAGCTTTGAGTGTAGATGAGTAAGACTGAGTTTGTAGCTGCAAGTGGGAAGTGTGTGTGGTCTGGGGAAGACAAGGTGCTCGTAGGACACCACTAGGACAGGGTTCATTCTTGGTGGTTTTACTGGCAAGCACTGGGTGGGGTAAAACGAGGAATATGACCAGTTGACAGGCATGCTGGAGCAAAGCCAGGACTGAAGGCCAGCTCTCCCCCTCCACACCTACTTTCTGACTTGTCCCACCTTAGAGACTGTTTAAAAAAAAAAAAAAAAAACGACCCCAAATGTAGTCGTTTGTGCCACATCTCTCTGAGACTTAATATTTAAACTAATGCAAGTTCAGCCTTTCTCAAAAGTGAATTCTAAACTGTGGTAGAAAAACTTTCCTTGACCCTGAGGCAAGAGTTAGTCTGCCACAGGTTTTACACCGTTTAAGTGACCAAGGGCAAGCATAGCGTTCCTTCTTCCCCCGTAGCTGTAACCTCGGAGAGGAAACCACACACAGCCATACCCTGCAGCTGTACCAAGGAGATAAATCTCTCTCCCAGGATATGAGAGAATCTCCTGGCTGCTCTGCTTTGGGTAACAACACCCCTGAGCCAGCACCGGTTGCTTGCAATAAAGAGCTGTTTCTCTGCCTTCGAGTGCTCAGTGTCAGTCTTCTTGCCATCTGGAGGCCATGCCATAACAAGACAAATTAATCTGCAGTTTATTCCTCAGTACTGAAGAGGTAGTGTGTATGATAACATTGTCCCCTGCTTTCCCCTGAGGGAACACAGCTTTGTCTGACATCATCTTTCATTTTGCTAGTAACTTCGTGTAAACAATGTGACTCTCTTGAATGGTGCCATCCTGGTTCTATGACTTCTGGCTGCCCAATTCCAGGCACATAACAGGAACCTTGAACCACTTCTCCTTGGAGTGCCAAGAATTAAACAAATCTGTGAATCTTTTAGAGAACAAAGACCCCTGTGGCTTGTCTCCAGGGTACCGACCTCAGGACTCTTATTCAAATCCTCTGTATGTCAGTTTCTCTATTAAACTATTATCTCTCATGGACATTCCTCCCACATTGCTGAGACTCTTCCACCTTCCCAGTTTAGAACTTGTTCTTTCCCATACTTGAACAAACCCTGTCCCAATCTCAGCCTGACTATAAAAAGCTTTCATATTGTACAACTCCTTATGTGTCTTTCTACTTACTAAAGGGAATGTTGCCCAATTCATGAATCATTTGATAAAGCCAAGTAGCGCTTCAAATTTATACTTATTAACTGTGCTTCTTCATGAGTCTGCATATCCTCTCAAAACCATTAGCTTTCTGTTTATATTAGGTTATACTTTTATGCACACCAGAGGAAGTCGTCAGTTTTGTCTGGAGTCTACAGAAGTGACTGCTTTTTATGCACAAGAGTCACATTCCGGGGGACGAAGTGTTCACTCTGCAACCACACCACATTGGACGGGAAGCCTGGGAGAGCAGCAGATGCTTATCTCTCAGTCAAGTTGACGCCACAGATAGAGAGGGTTTCACTTTTGAGTTTTGTGTTCTTGGGGAGATGCTTGGCCCGAGACACTCAAGACTTGTCACAGTTTCACCAGGACTCAGAGTGAAGCAAGCAGCAAAGCTTTATGGGCAAAGCGACAGTAAGGGTAGAGAGCAAGCAAAGTAAAAGTACACTCTTAGAGGTGAAGAGTGGGTTGTTCCCAAAGGAGCTGATGGGTATATTAAAGAAAGAGTACATCCTTAGAGAGAAGGACAGGCTGGACCCAAGCAGGTACAATGGATCAGGTGTATTCCTTCTGGGGGCTTATATTCCCTTACCCCTTACCCTGGGGTGGACATGTTTTTATTGATTGACAAACTTACCCATGGTGGTGGGGGTGGGTGGGAGGTGGGGACCACAATGCTAACTTTATTTTAATGAAATTATAATGAGCTGGGTTCACCAAAGGTGAGTTTGGCCTCCCATGTGCCTGTGCTATGGACCAGTAAGAACTGGGTCAGCACTTCTCTGCTCCTTGTCAAGCAAGCCAACCACAAGTCCCATACTGATTGGTTACCCAATCAGTGTCTGTGGCCTCGAAATCTCTTTTTTATTAGTCCTGTCTGCACTGATGTCTTTTCTCTTCACATTTCTTCCCCTTTCCCCCTTTCCCTTAGTCCCTACTCATGTCTAACTGCTACATATCAAAGCTCAGGCTGGAGGAGAGATGGGTCACTGAGTATAAAATGGGGCAGAATGATGGGCAATGGATATGGTCTTCTTTTTTTTTTTAAAGGAAAGGTGTAGGCAGTAATGAAGGCAGGTAGCAGGCAGGCAAGGAGAGGAGGAAGAAACACTTTATTTTTATTTAGGTGTATATCTTGATTGTTTCACCAGGCCCCAGGTCTTGAACTGAGGACCTTGGGATGTATAGGGAAACTATGTCTGGTGGATTAAATCCATAGGTCACCTGGGCATGCCTGGATATGGTATTCTTGATAGTACTCTGTCTTTCTTTCTTAAGTGCTATTCTCTTCATCTGAATACCCTAAGACTTTCCCTGACAGCTTCACTTTTGTTTAATTACCTTATTTTACAGTTTGTCTATTGATTTGAGAGAAATAAAACATTTTGTTAACCAGGGACCCTTCCAACATGAGGGCACAGTTTAATACTGAGTATCACGGAATTTACACCCATGTAAAGCAGCACAAAAGTGAAAGTGACAACAAAGAATTTCACACAATTATATACAGAAAATAAATGTCTCATCTCTGTAAATCTCTTCACGCCTCATAAGAGACTTCTAAGTCAACCCCAGAGGCATTTATTCAGTTTGTTTTGTGTTTTAAAAGGAGGGAGGAAGGGAGAGAGGGAGGGGAAAAGAGGAAGAAAAGAAGAAAAAGAGATAAAGAAGCAGCATTTCCCTTTCTTTGTTTTTCATTTGGTCCCACTCCCATCCCAGCCCCAGGTCTCTAACAGGATCCTTGGGCTTTTCTGGTCCACATCCCAGTCTGAGCACAGGGCACCTGTATTTATTTTGCTGTTTTTTTGTTTTTAAAGAGAAATGAAGACAAGCACGAATGAAGGCTGGAATGAAGAGAGAAGAGAAACAAGTATCTTATTTTATTTAGCATTTTATGTAGTTGGTTATTTTAGTGTCCCATCCTCCAACCTGCTCCCCCCACAACCCTTATCCTAGGCTGTAAGCTCTGGTCCATGGGCTGTATGTGAACTGCTTAACACCTGAGCCACACGGCATGCCTGTAGTCAGAGTTTTAAGGATCAGAAAGCACACAGTTTTGCATTATAAAACCAAGACTGGAGTTTTTATGAGGCCTTTTATGTTTGTGTAGGATTGGCCCCTCCAAATTGTTCAGATGGCCTTTCCACAGTCTGGTATTTGGAGCTAAGGTTAATTAAGACACATAGCTGTGACCCTTATCATAGTTACTTGGAAATGGAGTCATCTCTAGAAACAACACTTTTATCAGAGAAATATATCTAAAGGCAGAGCAAAAGTTTAGAGGCAAGGTTTCATCCTATATAGTCATTCCCTCATGTGAGGACCTTCCCCTGTCTCCTCAACACCCCTGTGCACATAGACACAGGATATAAGTCTTTGGTCTATTTGATGAACCTTACAATTTACAGCCATGTCAATTCTCCATATGTATGTTATAAAATTTGGTGCTTTCTCCTATTAATCCGGTCTGGCATGTGTTTGTTAGTTCAGCTCTGAAGAACCTAAGAGAAATGGCGGGGATTTGCCCTGCACCCAGACATTTTCAAGCAGACACCCTCAGGAGGAGTGGGTGAGAAGATGGAGGAGAAAAAAAGAGTTGTGCTAGACCCTCTCAGATTCCCAAGCTGGATCTAAAAATTAAACTCTCCGTGGCTCAGGCATCTCAGACACAGGCTATGAAAGCCATAGACCTGAGACTGAGACCTATGCTGCGGGAGTGTGGGGGCAAAAATAACTCAACTGATCAAGAAGAATTAACAGGAGAAAAGCATACAAATTTATTTGATACAAGTTTCGTGTAATGTAGGAGCCATCGATAGAAAATGAGACCCAAAGAAACAGATCTATGAACTTTCATGCTGAGTTTGTGAAGAGTGGACAATCAAAAAGAAACAGAGAGTTTACAAAGCTAAATGCAGTAAAAGGGGGAAATTCAACAGGGCTTTGTTTCAAAAGAAATAATGGGCCCAAAATAGCCAGGGATTTTTTTTTGGTAAGCCCATCAAGACTTAATATTTAACCTAACTGCAGTTACCACCTCCCTGAGGAATGCAGTTGTGTGTGTGTGTGTGTGTGTGTGTGTGTGTGTGTGTGTGTGTGTGTGTTTTAAAGGAAAGGAGCAGGCAAGAAAAAGTAAAAGTCAAGCAGAGGCAGGCAGGCAGGCAAGAAGAGAGAGGAGGAAGAAACATTTATTTATTTTACTTAGTTGTTCATCTTAGTTGTTCCCTGAGTCCCAGGTCTGCAACCCCGGTCCTTGGGATGTACGTGCACTGCATTTGGCAGCCTTATCCTCTTGGTCACCTGTGTGCCCCAGAAATGCAGTCTTAAACAGTGTGGAATGTTCCGGTCAACTCATGAATACTTTAAACCTCTCGAAGGAAGGTAAGATAATCTGCCACCCAGACTCTTCTGCTCCCCATAGGTCTATTACCTAAGCCTAAAAAATTTGCTTTTTCATGTGTGACTCCCTTGCATTGCCTTTAAAACTTCCCCCTTTCTGAAGTTCATTCAAGTACTTTTCTACTCGCTAAACAGAATTCTGCCCAATCCCTGAATCCTTTAGTAAAGCCAATTAGATGTGCCCTGGTGGTTTAGCAGTTAAGTCCACCAGGCACAGTTCAGACAACCCAAAGGCTGGGGTTTGAACCCCAGGGTCAGGGTGGGATTGGGGAAACAACCAAGATGAATAACTAAATAAAAATAAATGAAACATGCTTTTTCTTCCTCTCTCTTCCTACCTACCAGTCTACTTGCCTTCATTCCTTCCTATACCTTGAAAGAAAGAAAGAAAGCCAATTAGATCTTTATATTTACTTGGTGAATTTTTGTTATTAAACAGCTCCGTTGTTAGGATTCTTTTTTTTTTTTTTTGTTAGCGATACAGACACTCCTTACCCACAGGAATGAGGACACCTGTTGTGCCCTGGGCTCAAGGTACGAATGCGTTCCATGGTGTCATGTCAGTCCAAGTACGAAGTCAATGGAGATGCTGTATCACAGCACACAGCAAGTTTATTAGGAGAAGCACAGAGACTGTTATGGCAGAGCCTCCAGATGGTGAGAAGAATGACAGCTGAGACTCAGGTAGAGAAAAGCACTTTATTGCAAGTACTGATCAATGCTGGCGGCTGCAAAGCAACACACCCAAATCGAGCAGCCCCATACCCATATAGCACAGGGAATTTATAACTTGGTTTTCCCTGGTGTAAGAGGTTTAACAAGCAGCGGTTATCATAGCGGTTTACATAACAGAGGTCACATCCTAAATGTCTTAAGCTATCTTGTTTCATATTTAACTTCTTCCTATCTCTCAGCAGATTAACAGAAACCCCTCCAGCAAAGGTTTTCCTCACTGGGCGGGTACCTAGCATTCCAGGTGCTAAGGTTTGTGTTTCACTGCCAGAGGCATTGATTATCTAGGAAGAAAGTAGAGTCCTCAGGGCTTTGTGGTTTACAGAGTAACCCAGCAAAAATGAAGTTTTCCTCAGTTTTTGTAGTTCCTTGTTTCATTCCCCACTGGTTTTAAGACAACTGGAGTCAAATCCTTGACTCTTGTTGCCTGCTACAGTGAAAACTAGAGTTGTTAACCAAGGGAACCAACTGAATCTGTTTTTTCTGACCAAGGCTGAACTTCGTCGAATCACACCAGTTTTGTTAGCATAGAAACAACATTCCTCTCCCAGAGCTGCACAGTCCTCCTTGCTTTAAGAATATGAGAGGACCATTTCCGCTAAGGAGTTTTATAGCTGTGGTTAGCCTGTGTTTTTAAGAAATTAATATTGGGTTTGGGCTTTACAGGAGGAGTCTCCAGACTGGGAAATTCCTGCTTTTTTGCAGCTGGATTTCCCCGTTTTGCCTCCATAGCAAAGTGAGCCAGCTCATGGTGCCCGGATTAATGAGCCTCCACACCATCCACAGCTAGTGGTTGAGCCTAACCCTAGTTGGTAGCAGAGACCCACCGTAAATTTAACTGCCCACCCCCATAACAACTTGTTTGCTTAAAATTTTTCCCTTTTCCCCTTGCCAGAGTTCCCAGGTAGTTTCCCTAAGCACACACAGATTATCTGAAACATTTACATGTAAAGTTACAATGATCCCGAGATATGCAAGAGTCTTAGCTTTAGAGAGTCCCCTTGCAAAGTACATTTCCATTTCTCTCGGTTGAGCTTGATCCTGGAGTGATGCAGCCATGTCGGGAAACAATCTACCTTGATGGCTGTGGGGGTGATCAAGATGACGGTGTGTGGCCCAGTCCAAGTGGGGGTCAGTCCTTGAGTGGTATACTTTTTTACCCACACCGTGTCTTCCGGTTGGAAGGGGTGCACTGGCTCGCCGGATGGGACTAGAAGGGTTTCCCGCAGCATCTTCCGTACGGCTCATTGGATGACCTGCAATTCCTGCGAATACTTGATTGTTTCCTCCCTCAATTTGGGAAGGAGTGGGGGTGGCCTCCCAAACATGATTTCAAAAGGGGTTATTTCTTCCTTGTAGGGAGTACATCTTGCTCTCAGGAGAGCTAGGGGGAGTAGGGCTGTCCAGTTTTTACCGGTTTCTAGGACAAATTTGGTTAAGATTTCTTTTAGGGTCCTATTCATGCGCTCTACCTGCCCCAAACTTTGGGGTCGGTAAGCACAGTGTAATTTCCAATTTATATTTAAGATTTTGGCCAGATTTTGTGATAATTTAGCAACAAAAGCAGGGCCACTATCTGAGCCTATTACTGAGGGCAACCCATACCTTGGAATAATTTCATGGAGCAGTTTTTGGATAATCACTGTTTCAGTCTCAGATCTGGTGGGGAAGGCTTCTACCCACCCAGAGAAAGTATCTATAAATACTACAAGGTGTTTGTATCCTGCATAAGGGGTTCTACCTCTGTAAAGTCTATTTCCCAGTGTTCAGCCAGCATGGTTCCTCATAGCCTGATCCCTATAGGCATCTGTTTGCCCTGTTTGGTATTTACCTGGGTGCATGCCTGACATCTTTTCACCATGCTGTGGATGATCTGGTCTTGATGGGGTATGTAATACATGTTTTGGAGCAATGCAGTCAATTTAGATGTTCCAAGATGAGAAAGAAGCCTGATGTATCTGGGAGACCAGAGTCCTCCTGAGGGCTTCTGGGATAATGATTCTATTGCTCAGTAATGGTTTCCAACCCGTAGTGGTCTCAGTGGCTGCTTTCCTATCTGCCATCAGCTTTTCCTCTTCAGTATAATCTGGAGTTCTTGGCAGATTCGGTAGAGGCAAGGTAGCTAGTACCTGGAGTGGCTCCACTGGTTTTATGGCTACTTCTCTTGCCTCTTGGTCTGCTGCTCGTTTCCCCTGCCTCCTCAGAATCTCCTTTCTGGTGCCCTTTGCAATGAATGATGGCCACGTCTGCCGGGAGGTGGATAGCTTCTAACAAGGCTAAAATTTCTTCTTTGTTTTTAATACCTTTTCCTGCTTAAGTGAGGAGCCCTCTTTCCTGGTAAGTAGCACCGTGTATGTGTGCAGTGGCAAACGTGTATCTGGCTGTCCATATACATGGAGACCCTCTTTTCCTTTCCTCATCTTAGGGCCTGTATCAGGGCTATCAGCTCAGCCTGCTGGGCAGAGGTTCCTCGGCTTAGTGCCAATGACCAATAACTTTGTCAAGAGTTACTACTGTAGCCCGCGCATACTTTACACCATCCCGCACGTAACTGCCTACGTCAGTGTACAGGACTTCATCGGCCTCAGGCGGTGCCGTGTCTTTCAGGTCTGGCCGGGTAGCCTGCAAGGTACTCATTATCTCATTGCAGTCGTGGACTGGTAGGGTTGGGCCGTCATCTGGGAGCGGGCTTGCTGGGTTGATGGTGGTTATTTTCTGAAACTTAATGCAGGGATTATCCAAAAGTAAGGCCTGGAACTGAGTTCCACGAGCATCTGACATCCATCTTTCAGGGGTTCCTCACAGGAGGACCTGTACAGCATGTGGGGCAGAGACAGTTCTTGTCGTAGGGTGAGCTTATTGGCCTCCTTAACCAAAACAGCTGTGGCAGCAACCATTCTGAGACATCTGGGCCATCCCACTGCCATGGAATCCAATCTCTTGGACAAATCAGCCACTGGCTGCTTCCAGGGCCCTAGGGACTGACCAGCACTCCCTTGGAGATTCCCGGGCCTCATATACAAAAAGCTGCAAGGGCTGGGGTTGAAGTTAAAGCCTTTTTGAGGTTTTCAAAGGCATTCTGCTTTACCTCTGTCCATTTCAGGGCTTCCGCGCCACTAGTACAAGTGTAGAGTGGCTTCGCCAGCTCAGCAAATCCCTGGATCCATAATCAACAGTATCCCATTGCCCCCAGAAAATCCTGTACTTGCCTTTTGGTCATAGGAACAGGAATTTGGAGGATGACTCGTTTATGGTCAGAGGATAGAGTCCATCTTCCTTCCTCGATCTGGTACCCCAGGTACGTTATCTTGGGACAGCAGAGCTGGCTGATACCCGGTAGCCCAATGTCTGGAGGTACTCGAGTAGCTCTTGGGTGGCCTGGAGACAGGTTCCTCGGTGGCCGCCGCCAGCAACAGGTCGTCAGCATCCTGAAGGAGGGTGTGGCCCTCGTGGGCCGGAGGCTGATTTGCCACCAGTCACGGGGGATTGGTTTCGGCCCAGACAGTCAGGTAGGCATCCTGAAGCTGCCGGAGAAGGCTGGAGTTCTCTGGTGTTCTTTCCAGGATGGTGGGCTCCTGTAGAAAGTATTCCTCTGAGAGGGGACATGTTAAAAGCAACTGTAGCTCTGTTTCTTTTCCTTGAGGTGTTCAAGGGTCAGTGTCACTACCTTCCCCTGGAAGGAGACTGCAGCTTCAAGTTTTTGCACCAGTTTTTGCAACAGACCCATCAGTGGATAGGGACATTCCAGCATAACCAAAAAGGAATGAGAAGCAGTTCCTTGCCCTAAATTGACTGTTCATTGGGTGGTCCACGGGTAGTGAACAGTGTTTCCAGTAGCACCTTGTACAGGAGTTTTATGGCAGGTGATAGGCCCGAGGGCTCTGTCAGAACTGAATGGGTGGCCCCAGTATCTTACTTTCTTTCCCCCGATTTTTGCAGTAACCATTGTATGTCTTCCAACTTCTAATAAGAAATTCACCTGAGGCTAAGGAGGAAATAAGCCTCAGGGAGTAAGCCTCAGGAAATAAGCCTCCACTGAATTTACAATGAATCAAATTATATGTATGTGTGCGTATATATACATATATATTTATGTATGTAGATATAAATATACATATATATAAAATTTAAAGATAAATTCCCTCCCCTTTTTCACCCTTCCCAAACCTCGGCCTGTCCTCCTGCCCCTTCTTCTCTGAAGTTACTATGACCTTTTAACACTCATATCAAGAAAGGAGGACTGAAGCAGTCTCACTATGGTAGAAAACTTTACCCCGACCCTAATGCAAACGTAATCTACCAGGAATCTTCCACAGTATTACAGAGATTGTAGCTACATCCTGTTCTGCGGAGACTGTAGCCATGTCCAGCTACCGTGACCAAGGACAAGCAGGCATAGCCTCCCTACCCTGCAGCTCTACATAACTGATAAGAGCTACCAGTAGAAACCACACATAGCCAAGGAGATTAATCTTTACCTCAGAGTATAAAATTAGCTCCCCTAGACCCTCTGCTGCTTGGCTTTTAGTAACAATACACTTGAGCCAGCGCTGATACTTGTAATAAAGTGCTGTTTCTCTACCTTCGAGTACTCAGTTGTCAGCCTTCTTGCCATCTGGAGGTTTTGCCATAACATCACAGGTTGGGTAGCATTCTCTGGCTTTCTGAGTCTTTGCACTTCAAAGGTAGTTATTTTCCTTAAGTCAAAATCCTTGGGTCTTGAAGGTCATTTGTTGTATGAGGACCTTTATTTCTAAGGAAACTAATTTGAAAGTCAAACCTCACCAGATCTAAACCTTTACATTTTCATCAATGGATCGAGCAGATCTGTGAAGGAGGCAGGCTCGGAAGGTTTCCGGGCTTACAGAGATGGATTCTGATGCATGAGAAACTACTAAGGTCTGACGGACCCTTGGTGGAGAAGGGATTGGGTGCAGTCTACTTACATCCCAGGGGCCCAGGTTCATGTACTGGGGCCTAGGAGAATAGTCAGGATGAACAAATAAATAAAATAAATGAAGTGCTACCTCCTTTTTCTTTCTGCCTGCCTGTTCACCTTCATTCCTGCCTGCCCCTTTTCTTAAAAAACAAAACAAAACAAAAAAGTGACTAAAGTCTTCCCTTTCTTTGCTCTCCCTTCCCTCCTCCTCACTGGGAACATGTTTTCAGGCCAGTCTGACACATTTCAAAGGCTTCAGTCACCACCTTCACTCTAACAATTCCAAAGCTGTCCCCTGAGTCCTAACCCTACAACCAGCTGAGAGTCTTAGTGAGAATGGCCCTGCCATCCCCAGAAGCCTGAGCATCACCCTTGATTCTGTCCTCTTCCCGAGCCCAGTGGCTTCTACTTCCGTTAGCTCTTTAGTCAAGCGCTTCCCAGACAGTGGGCCCTGCACACAGATGTTCCTGGAGCTGGTAGGGTTGCCTTGAGTTACTGATGGGGCAGCTGGAGGAGGTGTGGGGCAGACCCCATGGCCAGAGGACTCAATCTGTGAGCAGTACCCTCTAAACAGCATAATTTTTCTGTACTTGTCATTTAAAAGGCTGAAGAGTATGGTTGTGAAATGTCCTCTCCTCTCCAGTTCTCTGCCACTCCGAAGGACCCACCATATGACATCTCACTATCTTTGGCCTGGCGGTCCACCCTGAGCTCCATATCAGAGCAGTCTCCCCTGCCAGGTGCTTCCCTGCTCCCTCCAGATCTTCAGGATAAACCTCCAGCTCATCACCCAGAGATTCCGGCATAAGATTCTCCCCCATTCATTTTTATGCCCTCTCTCCCTGCACTCCCCCTCTTCCCCTACTTTCCAGGAAGGCTTTACTTTTAACTTGTTGCACTCAGCATGCATCTCAATGTCTTTTCCTGTGGAGACATTTTGCGTTGACCATTTGGAATATTATAAAAATAAGATACAGGTACTGTGTTGTCATTCTAATATCAAAAATTCTAAATTCTGAAATATAATTCATACCTTAAGTGTGTGGATGGAAATAAGCAGACATCACCAACCTTGGGCACAAAAGAAGTCATCTAGTAATGAGGCTACGAAAAAAGAAGACACAGCAGCTGTGTAGAATTGAAAAAACCAAAACCATCTGTGGGCAGCCCCAAACCAGCATGAAACCCCAACACACTTTGACAGCCTCTGGAAGAGTACACAAGGTCGAGACAGTTCAACAGCCAGACAACTAACATCAACCAAAACCACCGGAAGAAAGGCCTGTTTAAAGATAAAAATCTTGAAACCAAGTCCTCGTGTTTTGCACACAGAGAATGTACCTGCCCCCAACAGACTACACCTGAGGGCAGAGAAAGTGACCAGCCTCCCACTCCCACAAATTTTTGTTGTAGACTGATCACTGCATTCTCTCCATTCTGCATGCCCTAATTCTCACTAACTAGTGGGAAAAAGCTAGGTCCCGTTTTTACAGCGTGGACTCGGACTACCCGCAAATATCCTGGCCATGCCTTCCAGGGTCGATCTTCATCCTGGCTCAGAAAATTTTTTAAATTAAAAAAAAAAAAAAAAGACTTATTTCGACATTGTTATTTAAGTCAACAGGTGGACTGGCTCTGCGGCAGATGTCGTCCTTGCTTTGGGCCTGCAATACCCACGCTGTTGAGATGCTTTGTATCTGGCTAATTGAGCCACCTGTTAATGCTGCATAACAAACACCCCAAAACTGAGTGGGTTGAAACAACAGTCATCTGCAGCTCGGTGGGCCTTCAGCAGGGAGGCTTGTCTCTCTTCCACATGGCCTCGCTTGGGTGGTTGGAGGACGAGAGAACCTGTTTCCAGGATGCCTCCCTCACGTGGCTAGCCAGTTGGGGCTGACTCTCAGCTGGGGACTCAGCCATGGCAGAGGGCAGGTGGGGGCCCCAGCGCCTTTCCACGTGCGTCTCCCGCTGGTCTCTCCGGGCTGGAGAGGTTTCCTCACAGCATGGCAGCTGGCTTCCAAGAGAGGCTCTGAGTGACAACAAGAAGAAGCTGCCCATTTTAAAAGGTGAGCCCAGACACTGGTGCAGCACAGCTCCTACATTAGTCTGGTGATCAAGAGGTCACTGGTCACAGGTCACTGGTCATGCTGGGAAGAGTGTCAAAGGATTTCAAAACCTTACGCCAAACTGTCATACTCGTGAATCACTGCAACCTCATCCCTCTGAGAAGGTTCCTTCACTTGGAAAAGTGCAAAGTGCCCTTCCTTTGTATCTCCCCCCCCCACCGTGTGTGGAAGACGTCCTTTTCTTCTTTTTTTTTAATGGAAGGAAGGAAGAGGAGGAGGAAGCAATTTGTATTTGTTTATTTTTGGTCGTTCCCAGGGCCCTGGGTCATGAACCTGGATCCTTAAGCTTTGCATAGTTTAAACCCCAGCTGCCTGCTTCGGACCAGAGCTCTGCCGAGGTTTTCATTGTTGTTGCTGGCTGTTGATTTTTCATTGCTGCTCTTTGGGAACAGGAAAGGGCTAAGCGAGAGAGAAGAGAAACTGAAAGTCTCCTCTTTTGAATTAAGGAAGTAGATGTAACCACATATTTGTCGATGACTGCTAACCATGGAAGTGTGATAGTTCCAAGCACTGCTACCTTTCACCCCATGAAGAAAGCTGACCGAGTGAGAAGTGGCGCGAGCTCCTCCTGTCTTTGCAGGCACAATGCCAGTTGGATGCCATCTCTGCTAAAGATACTCGAATGACTTCCACTGTCCTGAGAACACAATCCAACTTCCTTGCCGGAAACCACAGTCACTGTGATCTGGCTTCTGGGATCCCCTAGCTACGCTCACTTAACCTTCTTGCAGGTCCTCTCGCTCGATATGGTCCTCCCTCAGGGACTGTGCATGGTCATCCCCTTCTTGCCAATCAGATATGTCTTTGAATGTCACCTCCTCAGAGAGGCTGTCCCTGAATTTCTCATTCAAATACATCCCCTTGCATCTCAAGATATCGAGATTAAACAAGATATTCCAGATCTGAACAGGGAACATAGAAACACTGAGTCTCATGCTTCTGCCTTCTGTTTGTTCTGGCAGTGAGCTCTATATCTTTCTATTAGTAAAATTGAACCTGGGACATATCATGTGATTGTAGCATTGATCACAGTGAATTAAAATAGCTGACTCCCTTGTCTAATTGAATTTCAGATGACAAATCTCTTGAGGACATGGGCATTTCTTGTTCACTGTGACTCGGCTCACCGCAGGTGCTCATTAAATATGTGTTGAATTAGTAAAGGAATAAAATGAATGAAAAAACCTAGAATTCTAACATTGACCAATACAGTGTGAGAGGCTATTGACACTGGTTGAAACTTCGAATTATGTTCTAACAAGAATCTTTTAAGTTTCTCTTCTGGCCACTTATTCTAGTTGTTACATGTGATAATATATGATAGCCTGAATGGCTTAAGGGATGCCCAGAGAGTTGGTAAGATGCTTTTTACTTCTGTCAACTAAAGGATATGTTTCCCGAAGATGCCCAGAATAGGCCTTCCCAAGGTACATCTCTGTGGCATGTGGGTTATTTTGAGCTGAGGCCAATCAAGACCCTGCTGCCTTATGAGAAACTTTTATCACTCCCTTAATTACTTGAATGAAAATTGGGGGTATTACCCAGCTTTTTACCAGCAATAACTTTAATTGAAGAAACCTATCTGGATAGCAGGACAAACATCTAATTAAGAACAAGTGGTCGTCATTATTCCAGTCAAGCTCCTCATCATGTAAGTCTCCTGCCCTCTCCTTGAAGAGCCAGGCCCTATCCCATCCCTTAAGTCAGGATAGAGACCCTCGGTTAGCTTCACTTGTCTTTGGAATCCATACCCACATACCTATGTAGATTCCCCAATGTATGTAATTATACAGATTTTTTTTTTCTCCTACTAGTCTGTCAGGTGTTAACTTGATTATTCATAGGGACAGAGGAAATTTCTTCCTTCCCAACACTTCTAATAACCCAGTTTTGATTCCTTGGGCAGATATGTAGACGTAGAATTGTTGAGTGGTCTGAAAAATGTTTAATTAAAGATGCATACACACATGCATATATATATAATAGAGAATTATATGTAACATACAAATTACATGTATGTATGTATGCATGTCTGCCCAGCTGTCTTCCAAAGTGGTTGCACCAATTTTACACCCCCACTAGCAGTATGCAAGAGTCTAGTCAATGCACAGCCCCACCAATACTTGATGTTAGGAGTCTTTGTAATTTTGGCAAACTGGAGGGTGTAAAATGGTCCTTACCATGGTTTCTGTGGCGCGCCACTGATAATCCTCTATGTTGAGCACCCTTGCCTGTGTTTATAGACCATTCGCAGCTGAAGTGGAATGAGTTCACATCAATCTAAAGACGGAACAACAACAAAAAAGAACATAAAAGAACACAAGCTTCCAATTTGCATACCAATCGTTTAACCAGAGGGTGTCAAGTCCTCATGACTCTACCAATAGCTTCACCTACTTCCTCAAGTTCCACCCATTACTTCTTCATCAGCTCTCAGACACAACTGTGACTTCCACTGTTCAGATAAAAATGGTGTCACTACAGTTCTGCATCCAAGTTGCTTAGAAAAACGGAGCCAGGTGTAGAGCAAACAAACCCCTTGTTCTTGTCCTTTTGCCCTCATCACCACATAGACCAAGACTTGAAAGCAGCACCTGAGGTTCATCCCATCTATGTGGACACTGTGGAAAATAGTCTACAATTCAATAAATGTTGAAAGCATTTATAGAGTATAAGTCACATCATTACATTGTCTAAATATTGTAACATTCCAAATACATTTTGGAAACTGATACCTTTTCTAAGAATCTTCAGTGCTAAGATTTTTATGTGTTTCTTGCATCTAGTCAGCTGAGAATACATCTAAATTCTTAAGAAAAAAACACTCAACCCTTCTTCTGAATTAACAGAAGAGAGGATACTTTTTTGTCATGGTTAAGTTACCAAAAGATAAATGACTGTAAATCAACAAAAACCAAAACAAAACAGGATTTTAAAGAATTTGACTCTTCCAGAGCTCTGTGATTGGGAAATGAAGTCAGTTTTGGATACCATGGAGCCAGAGGCTGGAACATGTGATGCAGTATGAGTGATGGCAGGTGACTGAACATGTCAGGCAGTAGAACTTGACATAAGCCTCATCATATGAATTTGTTGTGAGTTATTGTTGATTTCTGCCTCATGCTCCTTCAGTCTAGGTTGAAAAATGGAAAGCAGTCATGGACCTCCTCCTATTATGGGTTAAATGTGACCCCCCCAAAAAAATATATGTCCTAGCCCCCAGTACCTGTGAATAGGATGCTATTTGTAAAGAGGGTCTTGGTAGATATAAGTAGCTAAACCGAGGTCATACTGGTTTAGAGCAGACCCTCAGTACAATAGGACCGGCGCGCTTATGAGAGAACACACAGGCACCCACAGGAGGCAGCTACCAGCCAAGAACTCTGAGGATTGACTGCAGAAGCTAGGAGAGGGTCCTGGAATACGAGAAGATGAAGGTCCATCTCGTCTAACTATAAGCAGACTGGCAAGGTGTCCTTTGCACTTTCTTCCCCTGCCTCCCTGAATAGCACAAATACAATGCAGCACGCTCAGAAAGGCACTTTGCCCATTCCATCCCAAAATATACCACTACATATGAATTTTAACAAAAGGATATTTACAAAATGTGTTATTTTACCACCTCTACTTTCACTATGCTTCATGCGCTTCTAGAAAAGTTAGGTATTTCAAATAAGGACTTACATGTGTCTACTACACACACATGGTGTCCAAAAAAAAGCAAAACCCAAAAACCTGCAGTCGTTCAATAATAGTTTTCATCTGAAGGGATTTCTCATTAAGGACACTCGAGCTGAGAAGCCTTCATTTCTCTCAATTCCTTCTCTCCAAAACCAATCCCCTGGATGAAATACGGTTTTATCACTTCATTCCCAAAGTCACTTTCAGGAGACAATCTTTCTATGAACTTGAAGTAAACAAAATATCTGAGTTTACTAACTCTGCTTTGCTCACTCTTGGGGACATAGAATTAAAAACAAAATCTTCTCCCAACGCAGAAATATTTTCCACAGAAGTCATACAGAAAGAAAACAGTTTTATTATTGAAGAAGCAATCAACGAATGTGATGCTCATCATAGATAAGCTCTAAGAGATTACAAAGAAAGGATAAAATCTCACCCTTTTCACTCAGGTACCCTTTATCATACTGTAGGAGCCGGATCACCGCCATGACAGGCTCCGGACAGAAATAGCTATAGGCCTGAGTTACACTTCCTGAAATAAGAACCCCGTTTCTTTCTGGCCCTGAAACTAGAAACTCCTTAGAGAAGACATACCCGAAACCAGGGG